>JAOTAY010000007.1:26471642-26496453 GCA_025629805.1 Erythroxylum baracoense | reverse complement strand
TAGAAATAAATAGGTTTATGTTTTGTTTTCTTAGTATATTGATGATACTCATGGGTTGTTTAATAAAAAGCATTTTTTATGATAGTTTAAGGAATGATTGATAACATAAATGGTGTATAAAAGTGTACAAAAATGTTGATGAACGTTAATGAATGTATAGACATGTTTGATGTTCTGTTTTTGTGTTTATGATCAACAATAGATTATGAGTTATGTTAAAGATGTTTTTCAAGATAGATTGGTTATGAAAATGGTGTTTGAATAGGAGTTGAAAGTTAATAAATGAAGAGATAAGTTTATGACCTATTTCTGTATATAGGATGAGTGTAGGAAAATTGATGAATGAATGTACATTTATGATCTATTTTGAGAGTATGAAAAACCATGGATTAAAGGGTGTCATATGGATGAAATTGATTGGGAGTTAAGGTATAATAAAGGTGAATTTTTTTTGTTAACAATGATTTTTGGATTGTTTTAATGGTTTACTTTCAGATGTAATTGAGGTGATAATGAAGAGTAAATGAAGTAAAAAAAGATTAACTAAGAATAATATGTGATATAGGTAATTTATAGGAGTTGAAAATCAGGAAAATTGGAAGAAGAGTTACAGAAATTTTCAGATTTTCATAACCCGCAATCGTGGGAATGCATCCACGACCGTGGGAAGTGCAAAACATGGCTGGAAATGTTCTGGTGGACTAACCCACGATCGTGGGAAGGCCATCAATGTGAGTTATTCTTCTTTTATGTGATGTTTGAAGCAAAAAATGGTAAGGTACTTTCCTATGATGCATTTAGACTTGAATAAGACTTGAAATGAACCTAGTTTGAGGTTAAATAAGTTGATAAAGTGTTGGAAATGTTTAGGTTGTAATGGCGGATATAACATAGTGAATGAATTTTTTATATCAATGAAACAAAATCTTGAAATTTAGAGATGTCATATAAATGAAATAGATCTTATAAATGCTAATGTGATTCAAAGGAGATGAATGATGCGTATTAAGAAAAGATGAATGAGAAATTCGATAATGTGTGATTATTAATGCTAGAAAAGGGATTGGAGAAAATGTGAATGATGAATGATTGATTGATGAGTTTGGAATAATCAAGTAAATTTGAGCTATGAACCAAAGTGTAAGTTAGACATATATAAATGATGATGTTTAATTGATTAAGAGATGTGATTAAGAAAACAGACCTAGAATAGTCAAATTGAGCATGCATTGTACATAACATATATAAATATATGTATGATTGAATACTTATGTGATTGATCAAATTAGTAATATGTGTACAATGTGTGTATTACATGAAGTTAGATACATAAGATTGAATGTTAGTGTTCAGACGTTTCTGGATCATGAAGACAATAGCTAATCTGGAGCGGACTGTGAGTTAACCTAGATGGTCTCACATTGATTGATTATTTCTATTTAAATTTTTGTATTGAACTATTAATTCCAGATGTGATGATAGAGACAATTCCAGGCATTGATAATCTGAGGTGTTTGATGAATAAGATTTACATTGGAAGTGCTCGTTGAATGTGAATTTGAAAGAAATAAGTGTTCTCACTAATAAGTTGAATGCCGGACTATTTTTCGAAGAAAATGTGAAAAGTGAACGTATATATTGAATGAAAATGATTGATTGTATATACATGAATTCATGTATTTAATTACATGTTATGCATGATCAGATAAAGGAAATTGTGACCGGAATAGCCAGTGAAAAAGAGCTTAAAGCTCAAAATGCGTATAAGAGCCACAAGCTCACTAGTAAAATAAGCCCGATATTTACAGTGGATACGAGACAGTTATCAATGAGCCCGGTATCCACAACGAATGTGAGACAGTTAAAAAGACACTCGGTCACAACAACGTAATAATCGAAAGTGAGTCATATGTGCATCATATATACATTTTGATATGTATGTTATGAATGATTGAAATGGTTTATTGAACTGTTCTAAATGAGAAATGTGAAAATAAGTGAAAAAAATTGTATTTGATGCAATAAGATGATTAGTGAAATGACGTTCATTCTGTGAAGTTATAAATTGGCTGTGAATTTCGGAATGTGAACTATTTGTGTGATTCATATAAGTGAGCACATTAATGATGCCTTGCTCACTGAGTTTATAAAACTCATCAAAATTGCAACGTGGCTTTTTAGGCTCAAAAGAGATATCCAGTTAGACTAATTGGAGCATTACCACTGAAATCAGACATAAGCTCGAGGTCGGGATCAGTTTTCACCTACACATGTTTTCAGTTCTTTTGTATTAAGGATTGTATTCTACAACTAGTGTACAATGTATATGTTAATTCTGTAATGTAATGAAATTTATGACTGGATATGTTTTGTTAGTGAAATGGTCTAAATTGAATATTGATTTGCTTAAGATGTGTTGTAAATAAATGATGAATGATTGATTGATGAGTTTGGAATAATCAAGTATCTTTAAGCTATGAACCAAAGTGCAAGATAGAAATACACAAATGATGATGTTTAATTGATCAAGAGATGTGATTAAGAAAAAATTCCCAGAATAGTCAAATTGAGCATGCATTGTACATAACACATATACATATGTATGATTGATCAAATTAGTAATGAGTGTACAATGTGTGTATTGCATGAAGTTAGATACATAAGATTAAATGTTAGCATTCAGACAATTCTAGATCATGAAGGTAATAGTTAATTTGGACTGGACTATGAGTCAACCTAGATGGTCTCACATTGATTGATTGTTTCTATTTAAATTTCTGCATTGAACTATTAATGATGTGATAGAGATAATTCCAGACATTGATAGTCTGAGGTGTTTGATGAATAAGATTTATATTGGAAGTGCTCATTGAATGTGAGTTTGAAAGAAATAAGTGTTCTCAACTAATAAGTTGAATGTCGGACTATTGTCCGATGAAAATGTGAAATGTGAATGTATGTACTGAATGAAAATGACTGATTATATATATGTGAATTCATGCATTTCATTACATGATACGCATGATCAAATAAAGGAAGTTGTGACCATAGTAACCAGTGAAAAAGAGCTTAAAGCTCATAGTGTGTATAAGAGCCACAGGCTCATTAGTAAAATGAGCCCAATATGCACAACAGATACGAGATAGTTATTAATGAGCACGGTATCCATAACAGATATGGGATAGTTAAAAAGGCATTCAGTAACAAAAAACGTAATAATCAAAAGTGAGTCACATGTACATCACATATACATTTTGATATGTATGTTTTGAATGATTGAAATGGTTTATTAAACTGTTCTAAATGAGAAATGTGAAATAAGTGAGCAAAATTGTATTTGATGTAATAAGATGATTAATGAAATGAACTTAATTATGTGATGTTATAAATTGTCTATGAATTTCTGAATGTGAACTATTTGTGAGTTTGATATAAGTGAGCACATCAATGATGGCTTGCTCACTGAGTTCGCAAAACTCATCAAAATTGTAACATGGTTTTTCAAGTTCAGAGGAGATATCCAGTTAGACTAATTGGAGCATAGCCACTGAAATTAGATATGAGCTTGGGGTCGGGATCAGTTTGCACCTGCACATGTTTTCAGTTGTTTTATATTAAGGATTGTATTCTGCAAGTACTGTACAATGTACATATTATTTCTGTAATGTAATGACATTTATGACTGGATATGTTTTGTTAATGAAATGGTCTAAATTGAATATTGTTTTGCTTAAGATGTGTTGAAACATCTCGTTTCCATACTAAGGGTTAGAACCCTAGATTTTTGTAAATGAGAAGTGGCAGTGAGAGATTAGAAAAACATTGCATTTCATGCTCATGCATAACGCCAGCATGCACACATATGTCAATTGATTTTCATATACATTGCAATGGCTTTTTATGTACTCATTTGACATTTTTTGGGTGTAAATGATTTTTTTATTAAAGTGATTATGATGTGGATAATAAATAAAATGTCTTGAAAATTTATTTGGTATACTTTATTGATGAATTAGAACTTTTGGTGAAATCTGGGAAATTTTTAAAATTTGGAGTAATTTTTGGACTAGGAAAAATGTCAAGCGGCAAGACAATTAATAAATGCTAGTAGAAATAAATGTCAAATAGCAGTACAAATTATTGATAAGTGACATTAAGATTTA
Source organism: Erythroxylum baracoense (assembly GCA_025629805.1). NCBI lineage: Eukaryota > Viridiplantae > Streptophyta > Magnoliopsida > Malpighiales > Erythroxylaceae > Erythroxylum > Erythroxylum baracoense. The sequence continues at coordinate 26,492,290 of JAOTAY010000007.1, read as the reverse complement.
ATAACAAGTGTTATAGAAAATTGGGAGACAATTGGATTAGAAATTAGAGGAAAAATGGACTAGATATTAAAAGTGACCAAATGAGAACCATAAGGTGGTGACATATGGCAAGTAACAAGTGTCACTTGCCATGCCACACACCACACTCTCGTAACTTACCCTTGTAAAACCAATGTTCAATTATTTTTTTCACTTTTCCAAATGCTCTCTTCATTTTTATTCTCCTTCTTCTTCTTCTTCACGATTTTTCTCACCCACCCCATGTTAATCCTCGTTATTGTTTTTCATCACTAGTTACTTCAAAATTCTTTCTATCTCTTGTTCTTAAAGAAGAACCCCAACCTATTTGTCTTTGATGGGATGATGATCATATAATACATGGAGAGTTAGGTCAAACCACAATTTTGAGTTTTTTATCTCCATTTTTCATCTTACCTTTACATCAATTTGTTGTCCTCTTCACGTTGATAAAAACCCAACATAATCAACTTTGATTTGTGAAGATCGTGTCTACTTGGAGCTAGAGTTACTTGATGATTGAGAAAGGTTTTAAGCTAAAACAAGTAAGTATATTGTTATTAATCTTCATGCCTTTGTTAATTGAATATGATGATAGTTTAAGAGGAGAAAAGATTATGAAAAAGATGTTGAAAATATATGTGTAATGTCGATGAATATTGGACATATCCTTGCCTTGCCTTTGTGTTTATGATGAGTAATAGATTATGGAATGTTATCATGTTTGGTTGATATAAAAAATGGTGTATAAGAGTGTGCAAAAATGTAGGGGAATGAGGGATGAGCAGTAAAGAATAAATATATGTGTATATGTTTTGTTTTCACATAAATGATAAATAAAAGATCATGTATTATTTTATAGATGATTAATAATGAAAATGGTGTATGAATGAGATTTGAAAGTTGAAGAATATAGAGATGAGTTTATGACTTAAAGCCAAAGAAAAGCTTGTGGTTTGCTTCTCTCTCCCACTCCCAGACACTCTCCAATCTCTCTCTCGTTCTCCTCTTTGATGGCTACTTCTGTCTCTTTGCCAGACGACAACACTTCACGCCCTCCTCGATTCCTCTACGTCACCACCGCACGCCCTGCTCTCCAGTCTCCACGTGTCACCAATCACGAACTCACCGCTACTGAACCATTTTCAGGCTCCACAGCACGCCCACCACTGTCCTCTCTCCACCGCCGTCCACTGTCCACCACTACCTGTCACCATCGCTTCTCGAGTTGACAGTCGTTGGATCCAAAAAAGATCTAGATTCATATCTGGACCCGAGTCACCCGACCCAAAATTTCGAACCACCACATACGTTGAGATTTTTGGGGTGTGTTTTTATTTTTATTTTTCTGCTTAATTGCACTTGTGAATTGTGATTGTGAATGAGTTAGATTGTTGGAAGTTGGAAGCTGGAAATAAATTTTGTGGATTTGTGATTTGTGTTGGGTTGGAAATTTGGAATTGAATATTTTGAATGAAGTTGAATGAATGATGATTGATGCACGGTTTTCATTTGAATGGAATTGGATATTTTGAATGGAGTTGATGATGTTGCTTATGAATCATGATTTGGTTCATTCAGCTATACATGAATTGAGGATTTTAATTTTATGCACACCATACTATTTGCATTTGTAACTTGTAAATAATCACAAACTATCATCATATAAAAGAAACATGACTTTTAGGCATTGCAAGAGTAATTATGAATATGATTCTTTGCAATCCATGTATTAGAAATTTATTATTAAAATGAATACACTTTAATAATTTCTTCTTTTTTTTATGTTAATGAAACTTAACTAAAATTTCCTCCATCTTCTTTAGTAAAGAATTAAGATAAAGAATTGATAATAATTTTCCTCAATTTCAAATATTAAATTTAAAGCATTGCCTGAATAAGTGTTTGAAATTTTGACATTCAATTTGTCTTTTCCTTGGAGGAGTATTGTAAATTATATAAGATAATGATTGCACTCTTTCACTTCTAGAAAATGATATCTTATAATTTATTCGCTATCTTTTAATAAACTAAACTCTTTTTTACTTGTATATATTATACAAGATATATTAACTTCTTTATTAATTTCCAAAATCAAATCTAAATAAATTCAATACTTTGGATATATAGTCAAGTTCTATCTTTTTTCTGATTATTGATACTAAACCTGAGCTTCTACAAGATGTCATTAAAGTGATTGAGTCAATGTCATAGGCTTGTGGATTAAGCAGAAGAACTTAGTGCTATTAATTGAAAAATCATGCATCTATCAATTCTTTCATTTTCATGAAAATTCATTGTCATGAGAAATTAATATGTATTTCTTCATTGAATTGTATGACATTAAACTATGGTGAAGCTTCACATTCAAGCTACCATGCATGTAGTTTAATCATAAGTTAATATAACTTGTTACTTTAATCGATGTGACAAAACTAATTTCCTTTTACAACTTGTAAAGTTCTGCTCGCAAGTGTGTGATTTATTTATTAACTACAAATTTCACTTTTGTACACATAAATGTATCTTTTATGTCCACAAATATTTGTCCAATTAATAAACACAAACATATGCTCTGGTTATCAAGAAACCAAGTCCTACCTTAGCTAGTATATATATATCTATAAATGTTCATTTAGAAAGGTAATCATACAAAATGAGTTATATTACATATCATGAACTTGCATATTGTGTAATTGTGTATGTTGAAAACTTGAATTGTTAGTTTCCGACTTATTGATGAATTATGTTAGATAAAATTTGATTGTTTTGGATGAAATTGAATTGTGTATGATTTTGATATATGTCTTTATTTATTGTTGCAAATTAATGGAAGGAAGTTCAAGTACTCCTTATCAAACTGTTTTAGGAAGATACAATGATCCAGTTTGGGCTCATGTTGCATTGATCCCGGGTATGAAGAACCATACAATTTGTTTATTTTGTAATAAACATTTGAAAGGTGGAGGAATCGCTCGATTGAAGAAGCATTTAACTGGGTTTAATGAAGATCTACATCCCTATAAAAAAGTAAATCATGATGTGAAGTGGCAAATAAAAACATTACTTGAATAATATCAACAGAGAAAGATATAAGAGAAATGTTGAATTTTGAAATTGATAGGGAAAGTTCTTTTGTTAGTTTTCGTGATAATTGTGGAAATGTTGAAGGTGGTAGTGGTAGTGGTAGTGGTATTGTTTCATCCCAGGCCCAGGAAGAAGTGAATGTTACACTTGGACTTGATGTGAGGAAAAGAAGAAGGCAGGTGAGTAGTTTTTTTTGCACAATGAACAACTCTTGAATCCGAACCTTCAATTCGTAGTGCAATGTAATTAAAAGATGCAGCTCACAATGTCAATATGACAGTAGCTAGATGGTGGTATGATATAGGTTCATCATTCAATGCTTCTCAGTCTTATTATTATCAACTTATGGTGGATGCAATAACCTCTTATGGTTTGAGATACAAAGCTCCTTCGATTGATAACTTAAGAGGTAAACTTTTGAATTGCTCAGTTACTAAAATTAAAAGTTATTTGACTAAAAGAAAAGTGAATTTGGTCACTTTTGGGTGTTTAATCATGTGTGATGGTTAGACAAATAGGAGACAAGATTCTATTATTAATTTTTTTGTTTATTTTGCAAATGACTCAATGTTTTTTAAGTATATTGATGCATCTGGCCTTATTAGAAATACTGATACTTTATTTGAGATATTTAATGAAGTTATGAATGAAGTGGTGTTAGAAAATATTGTTCAATTCATTACTGATAATGATTTCGCTTATAAAGCAACAGGAAGAAGGCTATAGAATAGGTATAATTCTTTTTTTTCACTCCTTATGTTGCACATTGCATTGACCTAATGCTGGAGAATATAACGGATCCTAGGTATTTTCCTTTTATTGATGAGACTATGCAGAAAGCTAAAAAAGTGACCAAGTTCATATATAATCGTGTATGAGTGCTAAATTTAATGAGAAAGGAATTTACCAATGGTAGGAATTTGTGTCGTCCTAGTGTGATAAGATTTGCAACGAAATTTTTATCACTTGAGTCTTTTGTTTCTATAAAAAAAAGAGTTAAGACAAATGTTTACAAGTGATAAGGAGATTGCATCTCAGCTTGCTAGGCCTAATATGGGATTAGGGGTTTCTAGCATTATATTGGAAGATAGAAAATTTTGGTCTCAATGTCAATTTGTTATCCGAGTTTGATTTATTCCTAAGAATTTCTAATGATAATATAATGTTAATGTTTTGTTTGAAAACATAATTTTGAAACGACAAATGAATAATTAACAAAAAGATCAAAATATTCATCATCATCATCATCATCATCATCATCATCATCATCATCATCATCATCATCATCATCATCATCATCATCATCATCGTTATTATTATTATTATAACTAAGTAATTATGTTGATTCCCTAAGAATATTTTTGTCGAACAAGTCATCATTTTTATTATCGACCTACTTGAAATAGATAAAGATGAGAAGAAGATGAATTTACTTATTCCTCAAACTCAAGGAATATGTTTTCTTCATCCATCCCTTCCTTTAGTGCTTTGGAGCACTACAAAAAAAAATTAAGGGTTTTTTTTTATCTTTAGCACTTTTAAAGATAAGGGTTCATTAAAATTATTATATATAAATTAGATCATCGACTTAATTTAAATTTATAATTTTTAATATATAATCATGAATTGTTATGTAATACACATGCACAATTTTTTTCATTATAATAAAATAAATTTAAATTGAGTTTATAAAATCAATAAATGAACAAATGAATAAACCAGGCTTCTTGGTCCCCACGAAACATATAGTAGATTCCCAGGAAGCTTCATACACACTTGTTTTGGGACCATAAACGTTTCATTTTACCAAAAAGACAATTTACAAGACTTTGGTTTGCGATAGTCCAGAAAATCCATAGCCTACACTGTCGAAACTCAAGAAGAAGGACAAGCACCAAATTTGTGTAACCATGTGAGGACCATATAGTCACCTTCACTCACTTACACGTTCTATTCATCCATTCAATAAATAGATCAGGTAACGAAAATAGATTATTTGAACCGACAACATAAGATGCCATTCAAGGAACAGATTGGTTTTATTGAGCTGTACGTAGGTGCCAATGAAATCCCATTTGGCGCTTACTTGTTCTGTTATCTGCTTACGCGTTTGCTTGTAGGTATCTTCTTTAAACTTTTCATGAATTTAGGAACTTGACAGGAACATATCTGCAATGTCAATTAAAGCAAACTTTGTATTATATTGAAATGTGCATTTGTACTCCTCATTTGAGTTTGTAAAACATTTTTTTTGAATAAGGATTTTATTAGTATTTTCACATGTTTAATTCGTTGAAATATATACTAAAAATTGAAAGAATAACATTATTTAATTTCAAATTTTTTATGTAAATTTGTTGCCAATTTTAAATATTATATAATTTTTTAAATCAATAATAAATACTTTTTTTAGAAAACTATAATAATTATTATTTAAATATATATTTAATTACATCTACTGATGATTAGAAAACTTAACTAATTCGAACAGTTTAATCGTAAAAATTTTGAATTGTTTAAATTTTTGGTTTAGTTTTTAACTTTTTTATTCAATTTTCTTTAATAATTCTTGTTGTTAAAAATAGATCAATTTATTAATTAACTGGTCCATTTTTTCATATTAATAAGTTTTTATAAACTAAAATAAATAGATTAATTTTAATTTAATAATCTTTTTTAATTAAACTTTAAATTATTTGATAGGCAAAGACCGTCCCTTTTAATTATATTTTAAATTATTTAATCTTATTTAATTTTTAGTGAGTTCTTTGACGGTTAATATCAATTAAAACTTTCTAGACTTTAAAATTCGTGAATTCGTTTTATTAATTATTTAGTTAATTTATGCAAATTAATACATTTTTATAAATTAAAATAAATTAATTAATGATCATTTAATAATTTTTTATTACACTCTAAATTTTTGAGAGATAAAAAATTTAATTATATTTTAATTATTTAATATTTTATAAATTTATAACGACTTAATATCAATTAAAATTTTTTATTTTTAAATTTTTTATGTTGATAACTTAATATTAGATTTTTTAAATATTGGTTTAAAATATAACTTTAATACACATTTATTAATAATGTCAGGCACAACAAATGTACTTTAATAGTAACCGTACTGTGGCAAGCAGTGGGCCCCATAGCCACTGTAAAATTTTTATTACGTCATCACATACTGATAATTGTGGGAAAAAGACAAGGGCCGATAAGTACCAAATCAGTAAAGTGGTAAGTGCGTGTGCAGCAGACACCAGAGGCAGTCACGTGGGCTTGACGGTAGATTAACATTTGGACCCATGACGTGGGTCCCGCCTCTTTTCCATGCCCCACGTCATCATCATTGTGATCCAAACCGTATCCACACTCTTATCTTTGTGAAGCCTACGCGGCCATCCACAGAGAGTGGGGGATGAACATTCTCTCCACGTCACATTAGCGGCGGCGAGTTGGATTTCAGGTCTCGGGGTTCGCAGTTTGCCACGTCATATTCGATCGAGGTTCACGTGGCCATCGCCATACCGGAGGACGTGGGATATTCTTGTTAGTCCTGTGTCTTCTTCCCGATTTTGCGTTCTATGTGATGTCAAAGATAACAAAAACAATCACGGACCAACGAAGTCCGCTGGTAAGGATCTGGTTATCTTGTCTTGTCCTTACTGGGAACTTACTGTTTCAAACAACAAAAAGACTGCTAAGAAGATGAGTACTACTACCATTTGCGGCGTTTTAAGTTCCTGGTAATGGCAAGAGCATCTTATTAGTTTATTACTCGCAATGACAACATCAATTTAAAAAGGAAAAAGTAAAATTTCTGGCAAAAGCAAAAGGGTCTATGAGAAAAGAAGATTACGGGCCATGCCCGAAAATGCGAGTTTTTCTTTAGCCACCCAACGCCCCCACTCACCATCTCCCACCACCACTAGCGGCCAAAGAACGGTGTCAGCCGAAATTAGTAGTTAAAAGAAAAGAATCAGCATCCTCCTTCTATCAAGTCACTACGAGAGACAGTCACTGTTAAAAGAATCATTTTGCTGTGAATATTAGTGAAAGGGTGGTTTTCGGCAGAACGGCCCACCATTGTTGGTACTGTTTAGCAGTGAAGTTGGTGAAGAACAGGAAACGTACACCTCTGTCCTCCCACATTTCATTAAAAATTAATTTGTACAGGAGTTGTTGAGAGTTTTAATGTGAAGATTTGGACAACTAGACTTCTTGTACTTTGATTGTAAAAAATAATTGAAAGATACCGAAGGATTGTAGGAGTTTCACAAAAATTACGGTTCAACCACAATTATTTCTGGCATAAATAAAAAGAGAAAATAAGCTCACAAATGTAAATTAAAAATTAACACCGAAATTTTTTAGCGCAGTTTGGTATACTTTATTTATGTTGGCGGGGTTCTTATTCAATTTAATATTTTTATTAACGACGATAGTTTTATACAAGATTTTACTAAGTCGATACTACTCAACTTTTGATATTATCCTTCGTACTCACTACTCATGAAAATATTTCACAGTCAATAACACGATCGACTTGTGCTAACCTCAACAGAGTTTTTTTCAACAACTTTTTAACGATAAAGACAATAAACGAATAACTCAAGTGATAAAAAATAACAAAGAATAGAAACAAATGCACTTGAGATTAAAAAAAAACAACTTTCTAATAAATTCAGCTCCTTTAAAAATAGCTTTGAAAGTTGTTTGCCAAGTATACTACCGTAGTCAACTGTATTATTTCCTACCGTAATTCATCAAAATCAATCACTCAATCAGCACTTCGTTAAAAAAAAAAGGCATCACAGACCCAATATAGGGGGATTCACTCACGACACGTGGGTTCGAATCCTGGAGAGGGTCCTCTCCTCAGTTATGGGGTTGAGGATCAAGTCTTCAGAGGCACATGTGAGTTGGCAAAAATGAGCATGTTGGATATTGTGCAGGAGTGAGGCCGTATGGGATCGAGACCCAATATAAGTGATTGGTCCTGGCACCCAGCTTGTGCCGGCAACGGGCGTTGAGCACCTAATTGGTGCACATCCCTCGATTTACCTCCTCAAAGACAGCTAAGGGCGGCTCCTTTGAGATCTAGGATTAGGCTCATCGGTTGGTAGTGAATTAGCGGTAGCTAAGAAATTAGCGGGTGGAAATACCTGAATTATCATTAAAAAAAAAAAACGCATCACGGAGATGGCAAATACACCAGAAAATTGATTAGCTTCCAAATCCTAAAAACCACACTCAATTTACGTTGAAGAGAAGAGCGAAAAACATCCTGCTGACACTCGCAAATCACAAAACAAAAACCACAGTTGTACTCATCAACGATGCCAAACCAAGGAAAAACTCAGCTCTACCCAAGTCACAGTAAATACAACAATAAGATGGATTAATTATTAATGTAAAATCAGCACAGATGCACACCACTCCAGTTGACAACTACAGACAAAAAGCTCACAGCTTAGGTTGCGTAAAAACCCAATAGAGGAACAACTGCTCAAACAAAACAAAAAAAACTCAAAAACTAACAGAGGAGAGGTCATATAGAGCAGGAGACACAAAAATGATATATTGTTACACATATAATCAATGTTTTCATAAAAAAGTTAAACTCAATTTAAGGTTTAAAAGGTGCAATCGGAATTAAACCGTATTAAATTATAAAATTTAAAATATGAATTAAAGGAAATTATTTTTACCGATCTAAAAATTTATAATTAAATTAAAAAATATATTTTTAAATGAAAATTAATTGATCTATTTTAATTTACAAAAATTTATAAGTTACAAAAATTGACCAGTATGTTTTTTAACAATAAAATTTATTAAAGTTAATCAATCCAAAAAGTTTAACAGATCAAAATTTTTATAATTCAATCGGTTAAATCATTTAAAATTTTTAATCATCGCATATAATTTAATAAAATCATGTCAAGGTATTTTTTAGGACTAGTGAAATTTCATGACATACTAACTTTTATCAATTTGCTAATAAAAATTACAAATCTTTGGAATGCATGATTTAAGGGTCTAAGACATTATAGTTAATAGTTTGAAGTTTTAAGGTTTGAAAGATTCACGGTATTATACTATCATAAAATTAGATAAAAATTGAATAAAATTAAAAATTAAAAAATGATTGAAAGAGACTGTCCTTACTCATCGAAGAATTCCAAGTTTAATTGTAAAAAAAAGAGATTATTAAATGAAATTAATTGATTTATTTTGATTTATAAGAACTTATTAATTTATGAAATTTAACCAATTAATTAATAAATAGATCAGTTTTTAATAATAAGAATTATAAAAAAAATCAAACTGAAAAGTTAAAAATCGGAACATTAGACAATTTAAGTTTTTCATTTGATTTTGGTGTCTACCCTAAAGGCCTGTTTGGTTGAGAGTTTTATAATGGAATGAAATGGAACGTAATACACTTTCATCATTTGGAAAGAAGTTTTATAATGGAATGGAATGAAATGAAATAGGATGAAAGTGGAGGGTTTCATGTTACGTTTCATTCCATCATAAACAGTAAAAATAATAAACATCTGATTTGGGAGATTTAAGATGGAATGTAAACTAACAAATATATACTACCTAATATACTCTTGATAATTTTTCGTAATATTAATTATTTCTCTTTATCCTAATAACAGCTAACACATTTGTATATATTTATTAGTTTTTTTCGTAATACCAATTATTTTTCATAATACTAATTATTTCTCCATATATATTTATTAGTTATTTAAATAAATTATTTTAAATATAAATAACATAGAATGGAATAAAATCAAATTTATGGAATAATTAATAATAAAATTTTTATATAATTAATAATAAAATATTATTATTTTAAAATAGAAAATATATAAAAAATTATTTGTCACTATTGTGAATAATTTTTTAATATATTTTATATTTCAAAATAATAAAAATTTTATTATTTATTATTAAAGTCACAACCGTAACTTTTTAATTGGACATAATTTCTGTTTTAAAATTATAGCATCAAATTTCCTGCAACCACTATTTTAATGTAAGGGATATAATAGTCATTTATTATATATTATATTCTATTTCATCCATTTTTTAAATAATATTTTATTACATTACATTATAAACCCTTTCATACCTTCCAAATAACTTTTCACTATATTACATTCTATTATATTATAAATCATTCCGTTCTGTTCTATTACATTCTATTTTATTCCATTAATTGAGTTGATTGTTTGGAAAAGTAACAAACGTAGACAGAAGCGGAACATAAGGAAATTGGGAGGAAAGGGGCAGGAAAACGACGAACAGGATATGTGGATGTCCTGTTGACAAATGAAATTGAGGACCATGTTTCCAAAGTTGAACGTCAATAACATTTTATTAAAAACAAAGTTGGTATTGTACTCTATGATATCTTATTACACTTTGATATTTTAAAAAAATATTAATATATTATAATAATTTTAATAATTAAGTCATTAATTATTTTTATTTTAATAATATTAAAAATAATAATAGAGATTTATTTAACTATTTAAAATGTAAAATGTTAGTTTACTTATAATATTTATTAAATATTAAGGAGCAAATAGCAACTTTGGCCGATATAAAAAGGTTCACAAGTTCAACATTGGCAAGAGATCACGCAAAAAAGCATTGTCAATCCTACGGATGTTTATAGGACAATGACTTATGACCTTTGTCAGTATGATTACTCCCCCACAACCACCACCTCATCATTCCTTTCACAACTTGGCAATGAGTTGCTCCAGGGTTTCCAATGTTAAATTAACCATCTTTTAATTTTAATAATTAATTTAATTTTATACTTTAAAAAATAAAATAAATTTTAATTTATTAATAATTATTAAATATAATTTAAAATTAAAATATAAAAATTTAATTATTATTGTATAAAAATTAATTATTCAATTATTTATTTTAACATAATAAACCCACGTGTAAATGAAACAATATACGAATAATGCAGGTTATAAAAATAAAGACATCCCCTTTATTATGTAGGAGTAAAACTTCGTACTATCGGACTTTTCTAGACTCTGCTTCATTACAAAATTTTGGATTGGGTGATGGTGACGACGACGATTTAAGTTTTATGATAAAATAATTTATTTTTAAATTTAAATATTTTTTATTAAAATTAAATTAGATACCAACTTTAACTTGGCATTTCGTTACACTAAAAGCTGCACTAATTCATATAATAATGCACGTATGGCAGTCCATTTTTTCATAAAGTTGAATGCAGGAGATGACAAAAAGAAAAGTTAGCAACTTGCTTTATTTAGAGGTGGCCCCAAAGTTGGACACTTTGAGCTCATATATTATTATATTTCATTATGTAATACTTACTTTTGTGTAATCTATTTAGATATTTAAAATTAAGGGATAATATATTACGTAATTCCAAAATCCTTTTTAAAATTAATTTTTAAATCAAGTATTTAAAATTTTAAAAATAAAATAATTTTATATTCCGTTAATACATAATAATTAATGTGTTTGTTATAAGAGGTTCAAAAATTATGTTGTTAACTAATCTTCCAAAAGTCAAATTTTATATTACTATGTCAAATATATCAATAAAGTAAAAAATATTAATAAAATCAATGTTTTAAATTGAATATTTAAAAATTGAATAATAAAATGAAAATCTAATTTTTTTAAAGCAGCCCTTTTATTAGTTAAGAGTAAAACTGCATACTACTAAATTTTTCAAGATCTTGTCAGCGAAATTTCTACTTAGTATTGTTGTTTTTTATCAATAAACTTAAGCAACGAGTTTAGACAACTGGTAATAACAAATTTTAACTCATTTCAACACTTAACTAATCTTAATTTAGAAATATTTTGGATAATTGCGAAACGGACCTTAATATTTTAAAAACTTTTAAAACAAATTTTAAAATCTAAATAGATGAAAATTTTAACAAAATAAACTCTTTATTTAATTCAATTTCATATCAATAATGACGGGCATTTTTTATTTTTTAAACAAAAAGGGATTTTAATGTCATGTGACAAGTGAGTCCTACTTTTATAGATGTCTAACAATAAATCTCACTTCTCACGTGATAACGAGACACACTTTTATAAATTTATGATAACGGTAGAATCTATTTCTAGTTAATTTTATAACTAATTCTGTGATAATGCATTTTACTCTTATTGAACCGATAGAGAATTAACTTTGTTAAATTTTTTATTTATTTGAAATTTGTTTTGAACGTTTTGAAAACAAAGAGGTTTAATTCGAACATTTTAAAACGTTAGAATTCAAATTGCATTTTGTTATAAATGTTGTGGTGTAAAATATACTTTTATCATTAAGAATCTCTTGCACAAACAATCACAAAACCTTAAGGAAAGAACAGGAAAAGGGTCTAGTGGCATTCCGATGTATAATAATCTATAGCAAGTCAATGCTTAATTGGTACGTAAGTAGTGTTTACACAACTCTCGACATGCCTACTCTCATCACAATACCAACACAAAAGGGCAACTCCATGTGCCGCTAGCCTTGGGAAAGTATGATAATATAAGAATCTGTGTGTCTACTATAATTTGAGTTCTACTGAGCCCACTCCCATGAGCTGAATCTACATTTTGTACTGGCAAATTTGTCAGGATGCTCAAGAAGTTATTCCATGTTGATCATTACTCTTTGTTCTTCTTCTTCTTCTTCTATAATGGCTTGCTTTCTTGTGCAAATATCATAATTTCCTACCAAGAATCGAGTCAAATCGTGTAGTCATTACTCATTATGCTTGCCTAACTTACCGACTGTACATTGTGACTAACTTATCAAACAAATTAATAATTTATTTATAAATATTTTTAGAAGTATTTGACCCCTTTAATCACAATAAGTGCCTCTGGTTGATGCATTGAAATATATTTATTTTTTTATGGAAAATTTAAAATTTTTAATCCTTAAAATTATTGAATTTTTTATAAGAACTAAACTAATTAAATGTCAATAATAAACCGACCCAATTCTTAAATTTGATCTAAACTAATTAAACTCGATTTAAATCAATGTGAAAATATATAGTTATTTCCAATCAAATGAAATATTGTTAAAGGAAATTTTAATTGGATTGGTAGTAAGATATAAAATCTTCTGTAATTCTATTTATTTTAAATATATTTTAATTAATTAAAAGATATATTAAAGTAACAAAAAATATTACAAAGGATCTTACACTAATTTTTTATCAAAACTATTTAAAGATAATTTATTATTAAAAGGTTAGTTGGAAAAAAATCAAAATTGTACTCAATTTTATAATATTAACCAAAATTTAAAAAAATGATACTAAAATCCTATAACTTTCAATTTTCAGTAAAAAGGTCCAATATTAAAATTTTCTTAATACTAATCGCTACATTAAATTAATATTTTTGTCACGTCTCTGTTACGTATTGTATTTGTGTCACGAATAATTTAATTATCTAAAAAGTTAAGGACATCAAAACCCTACAATAATTATACACTTCTTCTTATGTTTTATTTCATAATTATTTTAGAGTGTTTGATATTTTAAATTTTTTAAATAATAAAATTTATACATGACACAAATATAACATGTGATAGTCACGTAACAAAAATATTGCTCTGATGTGGTTTACCGTGTCACCCACATTAATATAAAACTTAATGTTAAATTGTTTTCATTAAAAGTTGAAAATTGGAATATTTTAGTTTTGCTTTTTAAAGTTTGAGCAATTATTACAAAATTGAATAAAGTTTAAAATTGTTTATAATCAATGTTATATCTAAATTATCACTTATTTATTACTCAAAATCAAATATCAATTTGTTAAAATAAGTGGTAAAAATTATTTGAACATTTTTAAAAGTATAAAATATTTTAAAATAAATTAAGATAATAAAGTATTTAAAAATAAATAAAACAAAAAACACATATCCACAATCTTTTCTCGCATTTATGTAATTATAAATTTTCAAATATATAGAACTTTTATTCTTAAGTAAACTTTCGAATTTATGAATACTTTTTTTAATAATTCATAAATTATGTATTTATGACATATAAGACTCTTTTTGATGCTAATTGCTCCTTATATGGACACTACTTAATTAAAAAATCTAATTAATTTGGTCGGATCAGTTATAAAATTTTAACAAATTTTCAGTTTGATTTTTAATTTATTTTAATAACTTTTGTTAAAATTCAATCAGTTCAGCTTTCTTAAATTAATAAATTTTATAAATTAAGACAAATCTTTTTATTTAAAAATTTTAAAATTAAACTTTAAATTCTTCGATATATAAAAATAATATTTTTTAAGTATATTTCAAAATTTTCAATTTTATCCATTATTTAATGTGATCTACTAACGATTAAACAAACCTTCGATCTAGTTTTTAAAACTTTATTTTAAACCCAAAATTGGATTCAAGAACTAATAAGATCCGAGCTAGATAAATTACTTTTAGATGTCAATTTTTTACTATAAACAAAAATAATCCCCCATCTTCCTTGTCGAAAACATGACATCACAGCCTCATCTAGCTCAATCCATTATAAACAAAAATAATCCCTCAATGTTCTTTGTCGAAAACATGACATCACAGCCTCATCTAGCTCAATCCTTTTGTCTCCTTATCTCTTTCTTTTATACGATGAAGAGAAAATGAACCAAAACCATACCCTTTTGTTGGTATCCTTATCATTCCATTGCTTTAAGGAATACAACCAAAAATGCTTGATAAAAGGTGTCAATTCCTGTGATGAAAGCCACTTTCCAAGCTAATATTATTTTGATCACTTAAAAGCCACTCTCTTTGTCTTCTTTCTTTCTTTAGGTGGATGCTGATTGCTGCAGAACCTGCTAACAGAAACAAATTTCTGGGTCCAAGATCTAATCATTTCCTCAAATCTCACATTCATTTCACTTCCACCCCCACTTGTTTTGCGATTGGATCAGTTGAATTAGTCTGAAGAGATCTAGTAATAAGCACCTTTATTCGTAATCCTATGTAGTAACAAATTCTATAGAAATAGAGAGAAAACATGGTTGGAATTTATATGCTTCACTGTAACATTTATGTCCTTATTCATATAGTTATATATATGACAAGTTAAAAAAGGGGAAAAAGGTACAATGCCTCACAAAATTCTACAGTTTATCTGCAGATGACACTTTTATCCAGATGCTACAGAAAAGAAGGCACACGAGAGAAGGATGTATAGGCAAATATATCAACCGGTTTTGTCCCCAAAATCCCATCAGCCACACGGTTTTGAGCTTGTCTTTACATAACAGAACATGCATTGGGGTTCTCATCACTGAAGATCTGAGGAGGGTATGCATAAAACTCCATTGCATACCTTGGTGGGTAATAGTAATACTCATTTTTCCTCAGCTCCACAACTGTGTTCTCTCCTGTGAGTTCCTCTGTTGGCTTACCTTCGGTTTCACTTTGTTTTTCTTTCTTGTCCTGACTCTCTTCTTGCTCGCCACCTTTCTTTTTTTTGTCATCACCTTCCTCGCCTTTTTTCTCTTCTTTGGATTCTTTTCCTTTATCTCCCCCCTTCTTCTCTGGCTCTTGATTCACTATCTCCGCGTGCTTGCCTGTTTTCTTGTGCACGTACTCGATTAGTTTTGAAGGGTCGAACACTCCCTTCACTGTCACCTGTGAGCTCTTTAGATCCGGTTCAGCTGATTCCACGCCTATGCAAAGAACAAGAATTTCCCACATCAGATTTGGTTATTCAATGCAAGTTTTCGCGGATTACTTGAAATTGGTCGAGTTTCAAGGGAAATAGTTGACTCTAATTGGACAGAATTGAATGGAATCTTGAATAAAATAATCCAAAGAATGTGTTGATTTCGTGGATTGGTAAGGGAACAAGTGTCTTTTTTAAGAGATTCAAAGGTAGAAAAAACATTTTCTTTCTCCATGAAATTCAAAAAAAATGAAAAGATCTTCGTAGGCCGAAAAGAAAATGATGACCAGAGAGTTGCATGAAGCAAAGGGTCCCAAAAAAGCTCGTACCTTTCATTCTCTTTATCCGTTTCTCGAGTAACATGGCACAAGCTTCGCAATGCATATAAACTTTCAACACCACTGTGATCACCTGAGGCTGCGAACACAATCAAGAAACGAACAGAAACAATAAATCCACTCAACTTGGATGCAACAAAAAAAAAAAAAGGAAAAACCATGGAAGAGAACTCAAAAAACCTCTTCTTTCTTCTCCTCCGGCTTAGGTTCCTCCTTCTGTTCAGCTTTCTTCTCCTCCTCAGACGGCGGTTTCGGGATTGGAGATATGAGCTGCACCTGTTTGTGACTCTTCCTCTGAACTCTGTCCAAAACTTTCAACGGATCAGCTTTCTCTCCCTTCACAATGACTTTACTAGTCTTACAATCAGTAGTCACATCTTCAACACCTGAAATTTAAAGAACAAAGAAACCCCATTAAAAACTAGCCAATACCCATTACAAGAACAAGCAAGCAAAAGCAATGGATATGAACACAAAGAACTCACCTTCAAAACCCTTGAGGCACCTACGAACCTTGCGAGCACAGCCCTCGCAATGCATGTAAACTTTAAGCACTATTTCTTGCGGTGGAGGAGGTGACTCATCTTTGGCTTCCTCTGGCTTTTTCTCTTCCTTTTTGTCTTCAACTGCTTTCTCCGCTGGCTTTTCTTCGTCCTTTTTCTTCTCTTCCTCTGGTTTGGCTTCTTCTGGTTTCTTCTGCTCCATTTTCTTCTCCTCCACTGCCGGTTTCTTCTCCTAAAACAATCCACACGCCATCCTCAAAATCAGAACCAAAACACAAAGTTCAATACATTTAAAAGCAAGTTACTGGTTACAGAAATGATGAAAAAAGTATAGAGATTTTAGTGTTTCAAGACCTCCCCCATTAGGATCTAGTTTCTTCGGGATTCTAAGTTCAGAGGGTGGCGTTGAGTCGACGTGTTCTGAAAATTCTCTCGCTGTCTCTGGGAGCGTGTGTAGTTTTATTTTTGCAGAGTTTAAGCTTAGTTAACTCACTTCAGTTTCTCCTACAACATACCTATGGCTATGGCTGCCTATGGACTTTCTCGCTTAGGACCATCAGATCTAAAGTAATATTTATCATCATCACCACTTACGTGGCTTTCTATAAGGGGCACGTGCATCGGAGTAGGCACTTGCTTCCGACAAGTGTTGCCTCGAGGTCTTTTTACATGTCCTTTTTTTTTTCTTTTCCCTCTTTTCAAATTTAAATTTCTCCAAAAATAAATTTATCAAAAATTAAATTATTAAAAAAATGAACTTGCGCTTAATTTATTAAAAATTAAATTCTTAATTTATCAATTAATTTTAAAATATATATTTAAAAATAATAATAACAACATCAACAATATTAAATAAAAAATCAATTTAGTAATACCCAAAAAAATAACTTAAATTACTTATTTTTTGATTTATTAAATAAGGAACAGACACTGTCTAAAGGTTGGTGAGATTTATTAAAGTTCCGTTAAGGCCACAGGATTTTCACGTTCCAGGCAGGTCTCCCGTACGTTGAAGCTGTTATAACCGTTGATTAAAGAAAGATCGAGCGGTTCAAAATGGACGAGTTCCATATTGGACAAGAATTCCAATAGATTCTGTAAACAAATTCTATCCCATTATTTCTGTCCTAACTTTCAAAAGTGGGAAATTATTATTAAATATTAATTCCTTATTCTCCTAATTCTTTATATTTTTATTTATTAAGCTAATCTTAAACCTTTTTTTTTCAAACTATCAACTTAAAATTTTTTAACTTTAAAAATCGATACCTAATTTTTTTCGAAACGTAGGAACCGCAGTTACTATTCTTTGGATGTGTACTGAGTAAACCTTCGGATTGACGCAATAACTTACAAATCATGTCAATCGGATACTTCGCACTGAGCAACCCCTGTACGAAAGATTCGATCGAGAGAGCGTAGATAAGAGGATTCAAATACAGGACCTTTGGCCTCCATGCCTCTCACTTCACCAACTCGATCATCTCCTAGGGGGCCGAATCCTAATTTGTTATTTATGTTATAATTATACGATTCATAGGCAATAATTAAAATTTTCAAAATTTATAATTAATTAGTGACTAATTACAATATAGTGTCAATGATTAAAAAATCCGACCGGTTTAATTGTAAAAATATTAACTGTCTAATTTTTCGATTTAATTTATAAATTTTTAGTTTGATTTACTTTATTAACTCTTGTTGTTAAAAATCGTCCATTTTATTAATTATTTAGTCAATTTTTATAAATTAATAACTTTTTATAAATTAAAATATATATTTTTTAATTAAACTTCAAATTCTTTAATAAATAAGATAATATTTTGAATCATATTTCAAATTCTTGAATTTTATTTAATCTTTAATCAATTTTGTGACAGTCTAATACTGATAAAATCTTTCTAGCCTTAAACCTCTATTACTGATTTAAATTTCAGTTCAATTTTTAACACATTGAGAAAAGAAATAGGTAGAGTAGTAACGGTCATACCAATTTGGTGAGGACGATATTAAATTTTGAATCTTAATTTTTTTAAAAAAAGTTAACTCGTTTACCATTATACATTTTGAGTACTTACAAAATTTACCCATAAAAACATGATTAGGGGTTTTTCAAATCTCAGGATTAGTTCTTAACTAATCACATTTATGGCGTCATTAACACTTACATATAAGATAAGAGTCGTTAAAATAGCAATGATCATATTAATTTCGTGCCCGTGACTTTAAATTTTCAATCTTAATATTTTCTAAAATTACTGCTTACAAAATTCACAGACATAAACATGATTAGGGTTGCTTAAGTCTCATGGTCAGGACGGGACTAATCACGTTTAAGGTGTGATTAAGATAAACTGTGCTTGGACAAAGATAAATAACGAAAGTAGTAAACATAATGTATGCCACTTATATTCAGAATGAATCAACCAATCAGGATGTGAATGTGATTCGGTATACATGTCCTCGAAACTCTTAAAATTTGGGGAGGCCCGTAATCACATGCAAGGCATGATGTCCAATCTTGTGATGTGGACTGTCCTTTCCGTTGCATGTGAATCATAATTTATTACTTTTTTTAAAAAAATATAAATGTAAAATATATTATTTTTATCTGTTTTAAAAGAATAATAATTTCAAGTTCTATCAATATAAAAAAAAATAGTCGTTATCAAAATACATTTCATTTCCTTTGGACTAATGTATTTATATGTGATATTTTATATGGAAGTTGAATAGTTAAATTTTATAAATAAAAAAAGAGAGGTTAAAATTTTTGTATATATGTAAAAATTAATATTTTATAAAAGATTTGAAATAAATCATTAATAAGTCAATCTAAATTTGAGACTTATAAAGCAATCTTCTTGATCATTAAAAGTTTAAATGAGTGTTATCCAATACTTTTAATAAAATTTATGGAGGAGATGTGTATAAGCTAAATGTCCATCATCTTTGATAGCATTTTTTATATGTATCTCAAAAATTTGATATCATTTCTTGTCTATATCTTAATCAAATTGATTTTTGCTGATAGCATTAGATAAACTTATTAGTTATATTTTAATCTTTGTAATCTTCTTCATGATATCAGAGCCTACACTCAATTCGTTTAACATCTTTTTTTTTCTAGTTATACACAGATTCATAATAACTCAAAACACCCACAAAAACCTCCGTATACAACTTCAAGAACCTAGTATCCATCATCAACACACAACCACAACAGTGGCAGAACACACAAACTCAATTTGACCATTCAACCAATTAATCAATTTCCTTACACACCTCTAGATGCAACAAATTAAATGGTTTCGTGAAACCAAGTTTAAGTTGTTCTTGCAGCTTCTGATCCCCTCGGATACATTGACATGACTCTTCTCTTTCCTACTGACGATCCTAATGTCAATATCATACTTCCGAATATGCCAAGTGGTAGAGGTTTGATCGTCTTGTCTACTATTATCTCACGGCATCCCTCTCCATTTCCATTACTAGTCTAGCACTCAAGTGTCATATTGCTCATGATCTTTGGCTTATCCTTAAACGTCATTTCCTCCTGCAATCCTCCTCCCAGTGCTTGCTACTTCGTCGCAAGCTTCACGTGCTCAAAAAAGGCACCCCCTCTGTTTCTAATTTCCTCGACACGACATCAACTACTGTAGAGGAGCTCGTGACCATTGGAGATACCATCTCGGATGATGACCTCATTCTGCTCACCTTGAATGGTCTCCTTAATGAATGTGAATCCTTCGTCGCTACCATCAAGCAACACGACTCCCTCATTAGCTTCTCAAATCTTCATGCTCAACTCCTCATCCACGAGCAGCGTCTCCTAGCCTATTATTCTATTAGCGTCCCCTCCACTGAAGCGGCTCTTTTGGCCTCTGTTAAGTTGTTATTTTGCACTTATTTGATATATAAATCTCTCTCATATGTTGAAATTATTATTCAAAATTTATGGA
>JAOTAY010000007.1:26430688-26459982 GCA_025629805.1 Erythroxylum baracoense | reverse complement strand
ATTTATATGACTAATAATATATTTTTTAATTATTTATACAACAATTAATAGTTTATTAAATTAATGAACTTTTTAGTTATTTTATCTCTTTTCAGCAATTGCAACCGCACTTGCGAAAACACTTATTTTCACGTTTCACCAGTTACCAAAATAACAATCTCAAATACATAAACAGATTGATTTCAACAAGTTTAGTAGATACAGACTTAAGTCAATGATAAGAAACCTAGCACATCACATGTTAATTTCAACTGTGCTCTCTATGATGGCTTTGCATGAAAACCTTGCCATTTTTATGTCGCCCTCGAATCTTAAAACGTCATGTTCTTGTCAATTTACGTGTCGTTTACGACTTGTCTCGCTGAACTGCATAAAACTATTCTTTTTGTCTTTTCCATTATCCTGTAGTGAGTGAATCAATCGTTGGCCACTAAGCCGCCTAACCTTTTTTGTAACATATACATATACAGATTCAAATCTATATAATCCATCTCTTATGAAGTGTGGTTAGCTTCTTCTTCTTGTAACTTCGTTCATGGCTTCAAACTATTCCCTTTGATCAATGGAGAGCTATCGTATACTTCTTCCAGGATCATCAGGACCTTCAGCTTCTACATCAGAATTAGACACGACAGAGACCCGTTTCTGTTCTCTTCATGGTCACGGTAAAAATGTGGCGGAGGCAGAACCTGAAAAGTTAAACGGTGACATAAAGACTACAAGCGGTTCAGGGAAAACGGTGCAACCATCGTTAAAAAGAGCAGGGGATGGTAAGGAGCATAAGAGGCATAGATTTGCGTTTCAAACGAAGAGTCAGGTTGATGTTCTTGATGATGGATACAGATGGAGGAAGTATGGGCAAAAGACTGTTAAGGACAACAAGTTTCCAAGGTTGGTGTTATCTTCAAATAGTGCTGCTATTTTTAGGTCTCATGTGTATGTTTTCGTCTTATTTTCCGGGAAAGTTGCTGCTGGATCCTCTGTTGAATGACCCATCTATTGCATGAATTTGTTCTATAAGTTTCTGATACTAAAATGAAATTTAGAATCGGAGTATATTAAGAATTCTAAAATTTGAGATCTAATCTTTCTTTGACATTATGCTGTTTGCATCGTTTTATCTGCAAAGCATCAAATTAATTTTCATGGAACTTATTCATGAATTTCTGATTTTGGCAATAACATCCAAGATTTGCTCATTAGACACTTTCCAAAGATATGCAAATCTTCAAATTTTCTTCTGCAGAAGTTATTATAAGTGCACGTTCAAGGGATGCAAGGTGAAGAAGCAAGTCCAACGTAGTTCCAAGGACGAAGAGATTGTGGTTACAACCTACGAAGGAATGCACTCGCATCACACTGACACATCCTTCCAGGACTTGGGAGACATCCTAACACAGATGCAGACACACATTCCTTTATAAAAGTACTAGATATGGAACGATGAATCAACACTCAAATTAAATTTTTGTACTCCTTGCATGAACAGTATATTGATAAGTGAGAATAGCAAATAGTATTAATGATCACAACTTAAACTCTTCCATGAGATGAAACCAGAAGATGATTGCTATCCAGACCGTCGAAAACGTTTTATTCTGTCCTAGAGGCAACAGAACCTGCCACCGAACCTCTCTTCTTTTGTGCAACAATTGCTACCCTCTCCTCTTTCTGTTCCACCTTACCTTGTCTGATCCCTCCACAGTAATCATCATCAGAAACTGAAGACCAAGGAGAAGATGATAGTGATTAATAAGTAGAACCTGCGCCAAAATGGTCACAAACGGGACTAAACCCTTGTTGGCTTTCCACATTTTCATTCTTAACATCAGAATCATAAGCTCACGAGTACCTCTCTTCACTTTCCCCACCAAAACTATACCAACCACTGCTAAATATCTCATTTTCACCTGGAGAATGCAGATGATTACACACACCCCCCACTTCAGGAAAAAGTTATCATCCCTTCCTAACTTGCCACTCCTCATGTAGCAGCTCTTCGGTCTCTACGTATCTCTTCAACCGTCAAGTCATTGTTCCTCACCTTCCATACTCCTCTACCTCGCTCTGACGAAGTCACCTTGAAGAGAAGACATGAGATTTCTTGGAACACTGTCAACGAGTTCATGAAGAGATTTAACCATGCTGCATTAACCAGTTGACGATGCCCTACGTAGGACTTTACTAGCTTTTTCAATTATGTGGTTGGCTTTTTCCATTTTGTGGTTGGCTTCCTTTTTGCCTGTTCTTTGATGTTAATTCCGTTACTGGGGATGTTTTTCTTCAAAGTAGGATGATTAGTCCCTTTCAGTTCCAATTTCTCAGGAGCCAATTGCTTAATCTTGTTTTTGTGAAAATTTAAGATTGTGAACAAGTTCTATATACATCTTCAAAAGTTACAAGTTCTATATATCTTCAAACGTTTTCACGGAGCTTGTGGAGCATACATGTCATGTTGCTAAAAGCGCCCCACCAGTAAAAGCTGCTTATTTTCCATTTTACTAGTACCGTGGACATGGTGACCTTTAAACGTTTCCTCTAATTTATGAGCCATAATAATTGCATAACCGGTTACAACCAAGATCAGGAATAAATGGAAGTATCAGTCTCTAATCAGAGAATGGAGATTCTATAACTCCATTGAATCAAGACATCCAAACAATGATTATCAGAGATTACGTAATGCTGTGCAATTCTGCAGCAAAACGTTACTTGCTAGAAGGCAACTAACAGCACAAGCATTTTGACAATTCCGGGGTGGATTAAAAGATGAAACAGAAAACATACTAAGCTTAATTCAGGTATGATGAACTGTGAATCAAATTCATAAAGCTTTCTGACTTCTGTTTTTCAAGATGTTCCCTAAATTTACCATCAGATGCAGACCCCCGAAATGTCTAAAATTAAATAATTCTGAGCTAAACGGGTTCAAGTAGGGTTTAATAATCAGCTAACTTATCCCAGATTTCACATTTAGCAAGCGTGAAGAAAATCTATCTGCTGCATTCTGTAATTTCGTAGAAAAGATGGAATGACTGCATATACAGAGCGGGAGTCTCCCTAAACAAGCTGCCTACTTTTCTGGGTAGGATTAACTATGTCCTCAATTATACCTTTCCCGTCCACTGCATCAAAGAAGAAGAAGTTCTTGAGCGGATCTCCTTTGCCAGATATCGCTTTGATGACCTCCTAAGGGGTTCATTTAAAATACATCAAGTTACAAACCAAAGGGCAGCAAGATCATTAGGTAAAGGAAAGAATGTAACTAGGAAGGATACCTGTCCAAGGATTCCCCCAATAACGGCACAAACTGGTGGAAATTCTCTTGCACCCATCAACAACCTTTCTAGGAGGGCATTTGGAACATGTGATTCACTCACTGACTGAACAGAGAACGCTAGAGTAAGGATGTGCAACAAATAACCATCTGAAAAAAAATCGAAGTTGAGAACAGACCTGAGCCTCACACAATTCCTTCTTCATCTGCAGAACAGCTGGAAGATCCTCAATACAAGTATCTCCTGGATTGCGTCCCTCAACCTCTTCAAACTTTTCTATCACTGCAAGAAGAAGATCCACATGAATTCATATTATTATGGATAATAGGGATTGGAAACCACTACTCAGAAATATAAGAAAGCCTCCGTCCAGTCCGATGATAGAAGGAAACAGGATCACAAATCTACATTTCCATTGCATTGTTGTTTTAGACAGACCATTGCTTCACATCTATACACAGAAACCTTATCCCTTTGTTTCCTTATATATATATATATAAACATTTATGGAGACAGAATAAGCAAATAAGGAATTGCACCTCTCAGAGCAAAGTACAGCTTTGACACTTTCCTTGGAAGTATTGACCAGGGAACTGAAACTGCCTCCTGCGAAGAAAGATAAATGAAAATGAATTCCAAGATTGCACGACCAGTTTCCTTCATAGATCAACCTAAAAAAGAGCTCCAAGACCTTGGTGATACCTGAAAACTTGGATATTGTAGTTCACATTCGGTAGTTTCACCTAGTTTTTTCTGTCAATTACAAGAAACAGAGAAAAATTAGTCCTATGTAAACGAAAGCATTACATTTGGAGGTTCTCAAAAGCTACATACTTAGCTCCCTAAAAGTTTAACATAACTCTCTTATGAACACCTAATCTCTTTGATATTGACTGTTATATGCAACCAAAGCAGGTCAATCACCTGTAATACTAATGTAAAGCCATTGTAACAATAAAGCAGATAACCAAGATAAAATGAATAACAATCAAGCTGAGAGCTAAAATGGAAAAAAAGACGTCACAATAGAAAAAAGGAACAAGTTTGATGATATATTGATGATTTATAATTTAGGAATTGAAATTTCAGCATGTATTAGGCGGTTAAAGAAAAAGACTTGGGGTATATCCATCAAAAATGAAAAAGATTTCAGGTATAAGGACAAAATATCGTTACCTTTGTGTATTTATATTTCTGTAAATCAACAAAGATCTCACCGCATAAATCTCTGCAATCAACAGTATAAAATGCTACACGCTTTGATAACTTTCGGCACTTCTCATTGATCAATTTCTACATTAAACATTTGCAAATTAACAGTCAGAACAAGGAAAATTTGACTAAGGAAATTAAAAACTAAAGTTAGTAATACATATCTATTTGTGAACAAAAAGAGTGACACACTTTGGTTGCAAGAGGGCAACAGCTGACAACAACAACATCGAACTTATCATAGAATTCTTCACCAAAGCTTAACAAATCACCTGCAGTATGCGCGGATAAAATAACTAACATTGGAACAAGTCCTAGAACTAGAAAACTTTTACTCAATTCAATAACTATACCATTTTAAGCATTACTGTAAACAAAATAACATTAATTAAACATCATTCAGAACAAACGACATCAAATTGCCAAACCTTTTCAACCATTGATTAGAACTAGCCAACATTTACTCAATTCAATAACTATATCATCTTAAGCATTAATGCAATCAAAATAACATTAAATATACAGCAGTCAGAACATGTGACGCTTAAATTATTGAACCTTTTTCCACCGAAACACGAACCATCGGATTGAATTCCTTCAAGGAATCACAACAAAAATCAGCCAGAGATTTCCCATTAGACACACTTTCATCAGGTAGAATCAAAAAGTTTGCGGTCAATGCTCCTTCAGTGACAGGCCGGTCATCCACCAAGGTCAAACTGCCAACTCCCGCCAATACGATGTTCTTACAGAACTACCCATTTTATAAAATTGACCCAAAAAAAGGAAAACCTTCAGTTCATAGAAAAATGCAGCTGCCCGATTTACAAACATAATCAACAGAAAGCAATTAAAAACTTCCAAAAGTTCGAGGCATACCTCTGCAACTGACCCTGCCATTCCGTGCACTAACACATGAGATTTGCTCAGTCTAAAACATCAAAAACATGAACTTTTTAAACTAAAAGAGTAAGAAATTTAGAAATGAAACAATTTGTATGAAGAAGTGGAAAAAGTTACCTTCTTTGGGCATCAGCGCCCCAAACCCTAATCTGGCGATCGTAGAGAGCAGTTTCCTGCTCCGTCAGCTCCTCTCCGTCCATATTCTAGCAAAACCCTATAAGCAACTAAACCGATCAAAATTATTACAGAAGCAAAAAGCAAACAACCAGAAACCCTAAAATCGCTCGGAAACTTTACCAAATTCCGGTCAATCAGGGAAGAAGAGAGAATGACATTGACGGTCGTCCACGTTCATTAATTCGGTAACCGGATCCGGGTTGTTACTGTTATAATCCTCCATGAGTTTAGGCCTGGCAACAACTTTGGAAAAGGCCCAAATTCGATTCCTGGAAACGATCTGCAAAAGGAATTTGGTTCCTTGAAAATCCGAAAAGAATGAGTTGAGACCAATCGACTCGTAAAAGGGAAAGAGGTCGTTTAGGTCCTATTTAGTTGGACGATAATTAACAGAATGAGAATATATTTTTATAATTTGGAAGAAAGTTTTATAATAAAATAGAATAGAATGAAACGAAAGCGAAAAATTCCATCCTAAATAGTGAAAATAAAAAACCTCCGATTTTAGAGGTTTAAGATAGAACGTAAATTAATGAATATATACTACCTAATATATTCTCAATAACTTTTCGTAATATCAATTATTTCTTCTTACCCTAATAACAACCAACACGTTTCTATATATTTATTAGTTTTTCTTGTAATACTAATTATTTTTCATAATATTAATTATTTCTCTTTATTGTAATACCAGTAATTTTTATATAAATAAAAATATAAATAAATTATTTTTAAATATAAATCACATAGAATAAAATAAAATAAAATTTAAAATTTATTAAATAATTAATAATAATATTTTTATATAATTAATAATAACCAATATTTTATATTTTTATTTTAAAATAATAAAAATTTTATTATTTTATTATTAAATTGTACATGATTTCTGATTTAAAATCATAGCGTTAGATCTCTTGCAATACTCATTTTAATATAAGAGGTATAATAGTCATTACATTCAATTCTATCTTTCTTCCAAACAATATTTCATTATATTACATTATAAACTATTCCATCTCTTATAAACAATTTTTCACTATATTATATTTCATTTTATTATAAATCATTTCGTTCCGTTCCATTACATTCTATTCTATTCCATTAATTAACATCCAACTAAAGAGAACCTTACGAGTGGTTTAGGTGGATGGAAGGAAGGCTACTCTCCAACTACCCTCTGAGGCATTCCATTAAATTCTATGTTTTACTTACTTTGTTTTAACTCTGTTTTATTGAATCTTATCTATACATTTATATGGATCTATATAAATAATTTATATAGATAAAATTTAATAAAATATGATATGAAAATAATAAGGATATAAGAGATCTGATCTCCCGACGAATGAACCAGGAACAAAACGTGTGAGAAATGCTAACCACTGGTGGTTCTCCACGTTTCCCCACTCAGAATCGAAGGATCAGAAATGAGCGGCGTACAATGAAGTGCGAAAGGAAGAAAAGTCTGCATAATCTTGACGTTTGAGGACCACCAAGTCTTCAATTCCAAAGTACGCCAAACCCCTCAGCCATTCGATTTGCCTACTCTTTTGGGGGTATTGATTAATACCACGAACGGTTTAAAATATATTAAATTTATGAAATAAATTTTAAAAATATTTTCTAAAAAAAATTGTTAAGAAGATAAAAATAATCTCTCAATTATTTAAGAATAAAACTGCACGTTATCGAACCTCTCTAAATCTCGCGACTTAACGGGATGTTAATTAAGAGTATATCTTTTAATCTTGTTTTCTTTGGATCGTTTTTATTTTTCCTTTCAGGTTTATCAAAACATTTTTTATCAATTAGAAATAAAATTGTATACTTTTGAAATTTTTTAGACCTTATATTTCAACAAAATTTTTACTGGAACGTAATTGTTAGTTATTTTTCACACGGATTTATATGAAAAATAACTTTTGAAAAAATAACTCAACGTATAAAAAAATTTGTTTTTTTGAGAATGGGTTAGTGAAAAATTCCATAAAAAAATTAAAGTACAATATTCTACTTATCTCTAAAGTCTAATTTAATTAATTTTAATTATTTATTTATTTATTTTATTTAAATGAACATTTTTGTGAAATAATATTTGAAAAATTGACAATATTACAAAAATTAGTCCCATCGATTACCGATGGACCGCATCAAATTCACAGCTACCACGTTGTTGGCGATATTAAAAGCGTGTCTGCTCTTAAGATGTCTACGTACAAATGTTCATCCTCACTCATTTATGCTCATGTTGTACATTTCAAATCTGTCTTTTCTTATTCATCCCAAACAAAAAAAATCTGTCTTTTCTTATACACACAAACACATGTAAAAGGGTTATTTTAATAACTCAGTCCGGTTAAAATCAATCAATTTATTAATTAATTGATTAAATTTTTATTTAATAATATATTTTTAATTAAAATTTAAATTATTCGATAGATAATGACAATTTTTTTTAATCATATGTTAAAATATTTAATTTTATTTAATCTTTAACCGTTTTTATGACGATTTAATACCAATTGAACCTTTTATATATTAAACCTCTTATTTTACTAATTTAAATTTTGGTTTGGTATTTAAAACATCTCTTAAGATTGATGTGCACTAATAGGTCATTACTATGTTTTACAATTAATAAAAAATTAAACCAATAAAATAAGATATTTAAATTTTTAAAAAGTTCAATTAGTATTAAATTTAAATAAATTTCAAGAAAAATTATTCTTGCCCATTAAAAAAAGTTTAATTAAAGAAAATCTATTAAATAAAAATTAACTAGTTTATTATAATTTACAAAATTAGTTAGTTTACTAAAATTAACTAATGAATTAATCCATCCGCCAACTTTTAATAACAATAAATATTATAGTAAACTGAATTTTAAAAATGAGTTGTTTTAAGATTTTTTACGAATAAATCAGCCTAATCATTTTAGTTTTTTAATTGTTACTATATTAATATCAAGGTTAAATTTTGGTTGTTCCTAAAGATTATATTATATTCTTTAGAATAATTATTTAAATATGAGTGAAATAATTAAAGTTGAGTTTAGATTTATTTAAGTTATATTTAATTATTTATTTATGAATATAATTAAAATAATATCATTTAAATTGTTAAATTTGGCCAACCAAAACCCTTGCTTCCCTTTGTTCCATGATAATGTAAACTATTCTTAAATTAATAGTTTAGGACTAATGAGTCCCCAAACTTAGAAGAGTAATGCAACTAAGCAGATTGGTCAAGAGATTGACTGGGTGTCCTTTTTGTATTAATCTTATAAGTTCAAATCTCTCAAGTGGTACCCTACAAAAGAATCCCACTTACTATTTCAGTACATACCTTGACTAATATACTCATGGAGTCCATGATTAGAGCTCCAAAGTTGGCCATGTCTGTGTTCCCATTAGCAGTGAAAAGGCAAAACACCAAATAAGAAAAGAAAAGTAACAAGTCCCAAAAAGAAAAAAAAATATATGCTGTGAAATGTGAAACACAATGCCACATGCTTTGTCCTAAGCATCCATGCCTGTACTTTTCTTCTCTTGGCTCGTGGATGAAAGTTGATAGGAACAAACAGGCCTGTCCTTGTTATCCTTTTCCTTTCTCAACACAAAACTTTCCAACCCTAAAAATGGAAAATGGGTTTTCTTTTCTAAAAACCAAAAAGAAGTGAACTTTGAAAGTTAAAAATACTCATCTTACTTACTTCCTATTTAACTCCAACCCTGAAAACCATCTTCCATGTCAGTGATATTTCTGTTCTCCATTCTACTGGTATTTTTCTGTGCTTTGATCCTTTTTCTTGGATTCTTGTAAGGAGACAGCATTTGAGTATTTATTTTCCTTTTCGAACAATATCATCTTTTTATGGTTTCAGAATGATTACAGTAATTTTCTTTCCCTGTGTTGACTACTCCCTTTAGTGGTTCTTTTTGTTTTATGCCTCCTTGTCAGTAAATGAAGGACCTGTAAAGAGAAAAAATACCAGTCTTCTACTGTTTTTCCTTTACTTCTAGTTTGTAGCCTTTGAATGTGTAAGTTCCCGTGCTGTTGGAACTATGAGTCTATGATTGCTGACCAGAAAGGAAAGAACTTTCTGATAATGTTGTTTTATTTTTTTTTCCAAATTTTGTTCGTTAATATTGGGGAAAGAAAATGCACGTAAGATGGTGATGATGTATTGTCAAATTCACATTCAATTTGTGGATTTTCAGACCCCCTAGGCCCCCATTAGAGTTGGACTTTTAAACTTCGATATTAGTTGAGTAAATCCTTCTTTTCCTTTATTTTTAACTACTTAAAGTCACTGTCATATCTTGGTTGGTGTTTCGATTGATTATATGGTTACTGTACGTAACTTTCTTTTAGAGAAGTTTGCTGTGTTGGTGTGGAGCAACTAAGTGATATCTGAAGAGGAGAATAAAAGGCTTTATGGACTGGAAATTGAAGGCAGCTTCTTGGGATTTGTCTGAATTCGAGCAGGAAGCTGTTTCAAAGATGGATGTAGCGGCATTTGACAGATCAAACATGGTTCAAGATTACAGGGTTAGAGAGGATTGCTCAATTGATCTGAGACTTGGTGAAGGGGGTAGTAATTCAAGTGAAGATTCAATCAACAGGTGGAAGCAGCAGCCTCCGCCTTCTGAAGTCTCGAAAGTGGGGTCTTCAACTTCAGGTTCAACAAAAAGGGCACGAGGAGCAGGTAATGGAACTCAAGTTGTATCGTGCCTAGTTGATGGATGCAACGCGAATCTTAGTTGTTGCAGGGACTATCATAGACGTCATAAGGTCTGTGAGCTCCATTCCAAGTCCCCACAAGTTACCATTGGAGGCCAGAAGCAGCGATTTTGTCAGCAGTGCAGCAGGTAATGGATATTGTTATGATGTTTTGTATCAGAACTCCATAAGTGCTTTCCTCTCTGTGATTTCTGGAACGGATGGTTAAACTGGCTATCTCTGACATCTTTTAACAAGTCGTAAATCATCATACCATCTGTTTACAGCGTGTCACTGGCCATTACAATTAGATGCAATGTTCTGCATTCAACTAATGATTGTTTTTAAAGGAGAATATCATTTGGTCATGTACCCAACTGAGAAAATGGCTTTGATACTAATTTTCTGCAACTTTTTTCCTTTCTATTTTGTTATTGCATGAGCTTTTGGTGTAGCTAATGCAATAGTTGTGCAACCTTACATTTTTGAAGGATAAATCCAAGTTCTCTTCCTCGCTTGGATCCTTCATTGAGCTGTTCCTAATGATGTAAATGTACCGAACCTAGCTATTACTTGATGTCTGTCACGTTCAAGTCCTTTCGTTTGAGCATCGCAATCCTGTGGCAAGCATCTGGCCTCTTATCAGATTCTGCACTCTTTCCACAGGTTCCATTCACCAGAGGAATTTGATGAAGGGAAAAGAAGTTGCAGGAAACGTCTCGATGGACACAACCGGCGTCGAAGAAAGCCTCAGCCTGATCCACTCCCCTATTCTGGAAGCTTTTTCTGCAATTACCAAGGTCAGATGCTGAAGTGCTTGAGTGGACTCATTCTCACTTTCATATTGCACGTACATTTGCATAACTAAGGGAACCAAAATTCATGTGGCTTTTCATACTTCAATTCAGTGTTTTATCTTACTTGGATAATGTTTCACTTCACAAGGTTAACGATAATCTTTTACAATCCACTCGTTCTACATCTTCTGCACTTAAGCTCCCGGAATATTATTGTGTGTTCTGAAAATTCTAAATTCAGTGCTGTTCTTCAAATTCATTCTTTTTATGGCTACTTGAGCATTGCTGCCTACTTCTGGACTTTACTTGAATTGCAGCTTTAAATCATTGGCATGTCAGATTTTGGTCTCATGTTCTGATATCAGATTGTGTTTCTAGTTGATCCATAGATGAGGAGATGAATCTGGATAAAAAACAAAACCTCTCTTTTCGGTTTTTTTTTTCCTCTTTTCCTTTCAGAATCAAATGCAGGATGCTTAAAACTATTTCGAGGCCAATTGTAAAACTCATCTTTGACATGTTTCAGGTTCCCAATTGTTGACATTTTCTGGTTCACATGCACATCCATCTACTACTGTAGTGAATTCCTCCTGGATTGGAGCTGTCAATAGAGAGACAATTTCATATGGTAGACACTGTAATTTCCACCAACAAATACAATTACCTGACAAACAAAGCCTATTCCTCGGATCTTCCCTGAACACCTATAAAGAAGGAAAGAAATTCTTATTCCTGGAACCTGATAACCCCAACCTTGGCAATCAACCAACTCCTGAACCTTCTATCTGCCAGCCTCTTCTGACTACCTTTTCTCTAGCAGAAACCAGTGGTGGCACTGGCAGCCATGCTCTGTTGTTTGACAATGACAGGTTAACAACACGAGTCCGCGACTCAGATTGTGCTCTCTCTCTTCTGTCATCATCGAGGATGCGGACACCTGGGAACCACATTCTGCAACCAGATTCTGTCCATAATATGCAGCCATTAGATCAATGCCCACATGTCAATACTTTAGACCCCATGGAACCAGTTTTTGTATCCCACAGCAGGGATGCTCATGATGTTGATTGCTCAGGAATGTTTCAAATGAGGCCTGGTGATTCTACTCGGAACAAAGTGTCCCATGCCCTTCCATTTACCTGGGAGTAATTCCCGTTGGAACTTGACAGAGATGAACTGCAACTGTGGATTCCTTCTGAAAATTGCCCTGAACTGGATTGTTGCAAACCATTTCAGTTCTTTCTTTATGATTGCTTCTTTCCAAGTTCAAGCTGAATTCTCATGCCCAACTTCAATTGTTTCCTGTAGTAAGTAAAGGAATTGGGAGGAAGGACTGTTATATGGATCCATAGGTATTAAGAACAAGTGTGGTACTGAGTGTTGATCTATGATTCCTGTTCACTTTTTTCTTCTTAACAATGCTTAGATTATAGATTATAGAGTTAGTTCTAACATTTGAAGTTATAAATCATTAAGTTAATATAATTTTAAAATATATAATTATATTTTAGTTCCTTAAAATGGATAAGGAATTGATATATGAGACTTTCAATTAACAAGATTTGAATCATATGAAATTAAAAGTTTATATGATTTTAATATTAATATCCAATTGGTTACCAACAGAAAGGTAATATGAAAAAAAAATTAAATATTAGAGAGGATTATTTTGTTACATTAATATGAAATAATTCTAATAGCTATGTTAAATTTAACTAAGAATTAAATACATTAGGTTTCATATAATTTGACATTTTCTTATTTTACTGCTTAAATATTTTTATAATTAATTATTAATTTTTAAGGAACTTTTAACTCTAATTTCTGTTTAAGTATTTCAAATAAATAATAGAAAAATAATTTATTTAGTCCAACTGATAAATAAGAAAGACAACACTATTAAATAATGAAAGGTAATATTTTTCATATTAACTTTTTTTAAAATTTTGATTACATAGAAATGTAGGTGCTAATTTTATATTATTGAGAGTGAGCTTTACAACAATTGAAGCAACTCATAAAATTGTTCCTTTATGATCATAAAATAACACATAACATATATCATAACTCTTTTTAGACAAACGTAAAGTGAAGACCTTTGTGCACTGATAAGTTAAGTTTTGACTTTAACTGTAAAAATTGTCGATCAATAGAAATATTTATTGACTTATATAAATCTTTAAAATTGATATTAAAATATTAAAATTATATATAATATTTTAGAGTTTAAAATACATGAATTAAATAAATTGGGATCTTATTGTACGAAATAAAAACTAATGAGATAGTGACAAACCAAGCCAAAAGAAACAAAACAGAGCGAGCTCCTATGAAGTAATTGATCATGCTTGCTCACATGGAGAAACCATCGTCGTCATCGTTGAAGAACCAAAAGCCCAAGGAGGTGGCTATAACAGGGTTTGATTCGATAAACGAAGACCTTGTTCACAATATCCTTAAGAGGCTCCCCGCCTTGTCCTTTGCATCAGCGGCTTGCGTAAGCAAATCATGGAACCGAATTTGCAATCACATCCTCTCTCGTCCTAAGCTTGCTTCTGCTATGTCGCTAAACCCATCTTCGCTTGTAAGTTTTGGTTTGTTTACACTCCAGTTTCATTCTTTCTGTTGTTGGGTTGTGGAAAAGTAGAAGACTTTCAAATTTTGACGCTTCTTGTTGAAAAAAGATGAAAAATTTTCAATTTTAAGTTTTGGGATGTGAATTTTAAAACCCATTTTTGAATCAACAGGTGTGTGCTCAAGAGGTTGTTGATAGAGTCCTGTCCGAGCCCATTCGACCCCATTTTGCTATAGCAAATGTTGTTGGCGTTTTCGTCTTGAGAGCTGATGCGATTCTCCAATTTGTATAAATTTTCTAGCTGACTTATTTTCCCTCTATATATTTGTTGGTAAAAGATGACGTGAATTGAAAAGGTTTGATATGTTGGTTCCTTAAAACTTGTGGGTGTAGTTAGCTGATAAATTGGGTTCCGGTACTCCAATTGTCTTGTCTTCTGCCAATGGAATCATGGGAAGAAACGTTGTAAACGAGGAGTTTAAGGAGGTTGGAATTTGATTGTTAGATAGTTATTTGTTAACCTTGTAACTTCATACAGAAGATTGACTGTTCCATTTCTTTTTTCTCCCCATTTTTAAACCTCTCTAGGTCCTGCCTGGAGATTCCTGTAGTGATGGCGATGCGGACGAAAACTTGGATGGAAGTTGTGGCATGGTATTGACAGTAGGCCTTGTACCAGGATTAAAAGTAGAAGCAATCCCATTAATAGGAATAACTAAGGTAACAGTAACTTTGAAGCAAATGTTATTTCTGCTTTCAATATTCATTCTGATTGGAAAGAACTTAATTCTAGAGGGTGGCCTCCTGCTGATTTTTGATTCACCTTAGTCATTCGTGCTCTTTTTGTAGCAGAAAGTTAACTAATTTCTGGATAAATCATTTCTGTGCTCAAAGACTAGAAGCTAGTGAACATGTCATTGGTTATTATGCGTTGATGGATACCATAGAGGCGCTGCGCATTTTATAGGGCATGTTTTTAGCTTTCTTTTTGCCATTTGAATCACCATATCAGGATGCTTGTTAACGCAGGTACCTGGAATGGGAGTGGTTGACAACTTTGTGATGGCTATCAGGAAATTTTCAACCTCTGTTTCAGGTTCAACTTCACCACTTGGTATTATTATGTTTGGAGTAAGTGCAACTTCCTCAGAAATCCTTCATTCTTCATTTGAGATTACTTTCAAATATTTTGCTGATGGTTTCTCCAGGATGAAGAGACTGAACTAAAATGTATAGTTGAAAAGCTGGGTAAGTTTGGCTCAATTTTTGAACTTCTTTTTTTAATTTTGTACACATGGAAATTAACCAACTCTCTTTTGTCAATTGTCATTATAAAATACAATTAATGAAATAAGGCTGGTAACAGACCCCCTATATGTGATTTACCTTTATTGGTGGGTAAAGTGGCTTGCACCTTGAAATATTGCGACATACACATTGCTATTTTATCTCCAGAGCAGTGCTTATGTTTCTGTTTGGTGTTATGGTTCTGAGGCAGATCTATTATTTTACTTGTAACTGTGCAAGTGATAATTCTAGTTCGTTTAATTTTTATCCCTGAAATCATTGATAGATACGATTAGGTGTCATTTAGAAAGCTTAAGTACAATGTTTTATAATATGTTGTGCTGCAGATTATGCTTTGTCAAAGGAAACTATTGTTGTTGGTGACGAGAAGGCCCAGTTTGTGTTCAGAAGTGGGAGTGAAGCAATCAATATCGGCAGGATAAGAAAAGTGTCTTCTGGTGCTGTCGCCCTTGTGTTTGCAAGGGATAGAGAAAAACCTTATGGTACGATAGTTAAATCTCTGGGCTATCTGTTGTTATGTATTTGTTTCATATTTAATATTGGTGTGGAAGCTGAATTAAAGTGATAATTTGCTTCTTGTCCATGATTATTTGTCTCATGTATTCTGGCTTGACTAAATGAGCAGGTGTGGGTGAAATTCAGTTCCATGCTGCATTATCAGATGGTGTTTCAGCAATAGGTCCTAGATACAAGGCAGCTTCTGTCAGAGTGAGCACTTCTGATTATACAACTTGGCTCACAGCTAGAAGAGAAGGACGACAGGATATTCTTGATGGTCAGAGGATTCTAAATGACATCAATGATGATGTATGTTGCTATATTTGAGGTTTACCTTTGATTTGTTCATTATCTGGCTTCTTCCTTTATCCTTATTTATTTATTTTGTGTTTGTCCTGCATCATTGTGCATGTCTGCTGTTATTGGTTTGCAATAAGTCAGTTTGGTTGGAGTTGCTGAGGAATTTTTAGCGTCAAAAAAAATCTGAAAGAGCATTTGGATATCTGGAGCTTTTGAAGATTTCAAAATCTCTTTATTATGTGGTTAAATGAGTTTGTTATGAATGTTGATTCTGCTAGAATTATATAGGGCAATCTTTGGGCTTGACATGCACGTCCATAATTTTCTTTGTACATCTCGTGTACAAGGCAATAGTCCTTTTCTTCATGTTTGATTAAATTACTGCTTTATAACTTAAAAATGTAAACTTAATTATGTGCTCACTAGTTTTCCCCAAACATAATGGAAATGAGGCTTGCTTATCCAATAACTGGCCATTTTGTGGCCTTGTTATACCTTTTTATTGTCCCAAAAGTATTCTATTTTCTTGATTGGTTTGTTTCTTGGGTGTTCTTCTTTTTTTCTTTGTATTACTCCAATCCTATCAATCATGACTTTTTAATATATATGGCAGTTGGGAAATCGTATAGAATGCCCTGCTTTATTCATCGGGGTAACTAGACGAAGAAAATGCATTATTGGATCAGATAAGTCGAGATTTATGACATCCTTGGCTTTCCATGCAGTTATTGGGTAAGGTTGGATTTGTGATTTGGTGTTTCTATGTAGGATGTTTCCAGAGGTGGTGGAGGGAGGGGAGGATAACGTTTGCGGTTCTTTCTGTGGCTAGCTTCTTGAATTACTACTTCTATCTCTTTGCATCCCACTTATGAGTTTGAGGGTTTCAACTTTTTCCAGGGGAGACGAAGAATACCTTTTCGCCGATGGAGTTGGCATCAAAACTGGGGACTATTTCCAGTTTTATCATTCTGATCGGAACACAGCATCATCATCATGTAGTAATGTCAGTGAGAAACTGAAGAACTTGAAGCTAGGGTTGACTAATAGAAGCTTCTTTCAGACCGAGGGTGTTGCCAATTCTGTTCAGGAGAAGGAATTCATTGGAGGCTTTATTTTCTCCTGCTGCGGTCGCGGGGAATCATTCTTTGGTCGACCCAATGTTGATAGCTCCCCATTCTTGGAGAATTTTCCTGGGATCCCGACAGCAGGAGTTTTCTGTGGTGGGGAAATTGGACGTGGCTTATCGCTGAATGAAAATGAGAGCTCAGAAGAAAGCGTCACCGGTTGCTGTCTACATGTTTATAGCTCAGTTTATCTGCTAATGTCATATACTCCAATGGCTTCCTTGGAGCATTAGCACTATCTGCTCTTCCCCTGAAGATGCCAAATTTTGTCCACCAGCATCATCACACTGTAAATATTGCACTTTTCCTTGGATGAGATTGCAAGAAGTTGGATTCTGAAGCTATCAAAACCAGTTAGTGGGAAGGCACACGATATTTCCATACTTATAGGATTTCCTTCGTGATTGGGGATTATGTATGTGTGAAAATTGAAATGCTTGATATAAACAGTTGGTGTTTAGATGGTGAAAGAGAGGAAGCTTCATATCCTCTCTTTTAAAAGCCATAGCTTTCCAAGTTTTCCAAGATTACATGGAGGCTGGAAATGTTGAGCCGCGTCAATCGTACTCATTCCTGTTATGTTGCAGAACGTGTCCAGTTCAATCAATGAATTAAGTTTAATTTAATCTTAATCAAATTTAAACTTTGATAATATCTTTTGAATTTGACTAATTATAATAAATTGAGTCTGTCCAATTCAAATTTAACAGTTCAAAATATGTTTGATGAGCTTGAAGTTTAGTTCCAGGTAACTTAGAACTTCAAGTTACTTGACTAATTTGTGATTAATCACAAAGAAACCTTTCTGTTTATGAAATCTTGATCCGACATGAACTGACGGAAGAGAAGCTTATAACCTCTTCTACTACTCAATCACTACCTTGTTAAGAAAAAGAAACCTGACTTGAAAAGACACCACTCAAATACTTTTCTCGTTATCTATATACTACGTACATATTTTCCATTCTTTACACTTCATTTTCAAAT
This sequence comes from Erythroxylum baracoense, assembly GCA_025629805.1. NCBI lineage: Eukaryota > Viridiplantae > Streptophyta > Magnoliopsida > Malpighiales > Erythroxylaceae > Erythroxylum > Erythroxylum baracoense. The sequence continues at coordinate 26,442,098 of JAOTAY010000007.1, read as the reverse complement.
AATTATATTTTAAAATGGGAATTTTAATATTATATCGAATGGTTTACTATAAGTAGATGGTAATTTACGAAGTAATGTCAAAATCTTCGATAACAAATGTATATATCATTCTAAAATTAATATTACTACTATACTTGTTAACTCATGTATTATCCAACACATTTCTTAGCTGCATGCATGGACTTACCTGCATGCATCTCGATAATAAACACACGAAAGGAAGCAAGACCAATAGACAATTCAATCAGCAAAACAAGCTGATAATCCTCCAACTGCATAAATGGTTATAATTATGCAGATGTCTTTGTATATTTGGTAATAATTAGGATTTAGGAATGAATATATCTTTCATTTTCCCGTTTAGTTACTTACTTGAGAAGATGAGAGGGTCTATGCAAAAGATGCTAATGAATTCAATTTTGCCTTCCAAAGCTTAGTTTCAGCGCTATCATCCTAAAATATGATCTGGGTATTTCTGTTTTCTTATTAAATCTTCTTGTGTTTTCATTTGAACTGTTATCTTGCCTTCTTAAGCAGTGGTTGAACAGAAATATATGTAGAGACGCACCAAGTGACTGTAAGCTCAAATACAAAGAACAAGGTTAATACTCAAGGAGCTTAATAATTAAATTTCAAGTTTGGAATTACAAAAACTCTGTAATAAGTATCTAAGCAGATGATGAATTTGATATTATGAAAAACAAAAATTGGAAAACAATATTCTATATTCATATATATATTTCTTATCTACATTTCGGAAAATTTATGCCGAGAAAAAATTAGAGTCAATTTTCAAATACTCCTATTAAAAATAGGATTGATTGAAATATACAAAAAATAGGCCAATTATGCAGCTTTTTGTTTCGGAAAAAATGAAACAAAAGATACGGTAAAATTAGGATGGTTATTGTATCAGGTTTATCCAATGCTAGATGTAGAGGTATATAATAGATTGATACGAACACCATAAGCTACCCGGCAATAAACTTTGTGTTATTGCATCCCATGTAACTTGAAATTTTATTGATAAGATCATACAATATGATAATTGGAGTATAATTTCTTTTCTTTTTATATTAGTGATATTTTGTATCCGTACTTTTTCTAGTATATATTGAATAAATGCTCAAGATAAACTACGAAAGTATTATTTAATGCTCCAGCTGGGATGACAGGGAGTGATTAGAACAATGACGCAGGCCATATTGGCTAGTGGTTGTCATGCGTATTCGTCTTTGGAATCAGTCTTTTAATATTCATTACGAAGAACCAAAAAGACCTAATGAAACCCTAGATAATGTATGAGTATTTACATTGCATGAAGCTATTCTCTTATCTTCAGAATCATTGCCAATGATTAGCTGAACCAGACAAACATATTCTTAAGCACTTGGTAGGTCACAGGACAGGATCCAACTTCTAAGATCTTTAAAGAGAGAATTCTGAGTTTTACATGATTAGGAAATAAATCTTATGTAACTACAAGGCTTGTTGCTGTTAGAAAAATAATCGTAAGACTGTTTTTATTTTCAAACTTCACCTTCGTGGAAAGTAAAAGTAAGCATTTGATAGCATGAATAGTTAGAGAACGATGTTTCTTATACCAATTCAACCAAAACCCTAGTTAGTATTGATTGTTATGGATTACTCCTAAACCCAGAGTAAAACTAGAGAAGTAAAGGAAAGTCATGTTTCTTCTTCATGAAAATTAGAACACTGAAATAACACGAAATTGAAAGTAACAAAAGAGAGTATGAGGAGTAAGTACGATATTGGCACGGCTCAATCAGATTAAAGGACCCAAAATCGAACCCCTTTGGAGGTTTAATTTGATTGAGCCATTCCAACATCACCACTTTCTCTCTAATCTTACCACATAAAGAAGAAGAAGATGAAGACGACGACCACCATGATGATGATGATTTGGTGAAGAACCAAGAATGACCCTTTTGGTACACATCCATGCCAGGTTGATTTATGAAAAGATAATTAGAGGGATAGAGAGACACAGAAATTAAACCAGGAGCTAACACAGAGATGGTGTCTTTGGTGTTTGATTGATGAGAAGTGGTTAGTATATATGGAAAAGAAGAAGGCGGAAACTAGGAAGGATATTTTGGAAAGAAATCTAGATATGGTTGAGATGTCAACATCTTCGCGCTTCATATGGAAGAGCCATGTTTTCATATAAAATTTCTCATTTGGTCTATGCAGTTAGCTATGCTTAGTGGTTGATGACATTGGAATTAAGTACACGAAAAAGGTTCCCTTTTTTACTATTTTTCATACGTGCACCGATAAATTATTAATCACACGTAATAATTTACAAATCATGTATTATTTATCAACTTAGAATTAAGTGACAAAATTAATTAAAATAATAATCATTTACTATATAGTTAATTACTATATTTTATGATAAACTCATATTGGTAATTAAATTATATCTCACTCTAAGTTTCTAACGATACAACTTAAAGCCCCTTTTAATATGTACGATGTGTCATTGTCTTCATTTACTACACCTTTAAATTGACATGAACACATCATGAAAGAAACTTATACTTCAAGTCATCAATGGTTGCAAGCAATTGAACATTGGTTATGTTTATTTCTTGGAAGATTGATTTCCTTGATCTATTTTTTCTTTATTTTAATTAGTATTTTTAAACTTCTATCTCATACCAGAAAACAAAAGTCTTATGCTAATATCATCAGACATTATGACAATTGAAGATTGAGGTTTGCAATGTCTGAAAAACTGTTTACCTAATTAAGCCTATGTTTGAAAATAGGAAACATGTTAGTTGGACAACCACAAAACTCCATTTTTCCTTCTTTTGTTTTTCTAATGCTTCATCATCATCATCACGTTCAGTCCAAAATTTCAAATAAAGCAGGGTCTGAAGAGGTCTGAAAGTATGCAGCCTTACCACTATATATTAGAAAGATTGTTTCCGGTAGACCCACATGCAGATGTGACAATAAAAAAGTGATACAGATTAAAGAGTAAATAATTGAAACTGACATACTAAAAGATTATGTAAATGGTCCATACTTCCATTTCGCTAGTACATCAATGTAAGGAGTAGAGTAAGATGGTATCCTAGGAATTAATAACAATATTATGAAAATATCTTTATTCATACATATGCAAAATTAATAGGTTTAAGTACATAAAGACTCGTATAATTTGACTTTTTCCATTTTAATTCTCTTATTTTAAAAATTATCACTTATTTTGAAATAGGAGAATTGGAATCTTGGACTAACCAGTAAAGTTACTCTTGTGTGCCTATAAGGTCGCGGAAACAACTTTTTCGTAAAAAATACTATCATATTTTGATAATTTTTATTTATTTTTATCTAAATAATGAAAATATTAAAGTTTTTATAAGACATTATTTTAAAATTATAAGTGAATGAAATTATAACTGAACATAGTAGAAGGAGTTGCATGAAAGTAAACTAAAGATTGAGATGAAAAAAAGGTTAAATTATATAAATATCAAGTGTAATTAATTAACCCAAATGGAAACATTGTTTACAATTAATGGAAGGGGTCAACCTATTAGTGGTATCATATACAAAGCACATGAGGGGTTAGTTGGAAAGGGTTTTAAAAGTTAATATGATTGTATGATTAACAAATGTGTTTTGACAAGAGCTCCAACTGCTTTTCTAATTGGTTTTTGTGGCACCAATTCAATTAGGCATCCAATCATCATATACCTAATTTTTTTGTCCTAATTTCAATCACTTGATCTTTTAGTTCATTGCTAGCTCTGTTTGGAAATGGAGGTTTAGAGTCTCCCATGAGCAAGTGGGGAGTCATGTCTGATTACACTTTTTAGTAGCTAGCATCTTCAACTACATTATTTCTAGATATCTTTGACTGGCCAAGGCCTTTGCTTTCTGCTTCTGCTGGCACCAAAGTTAGTTCAATAAAGATTCAATTAAACATCCAAACATTAAGCAACTCACTTTTTACTAGGTCTATACCAAATTTCATAATTAGGGTTTCATGTAAAGTGAAATTTTGTGGAAAAGGTTGAGAATTGGTTTGATAAAAGCTTGTATCAAACTAATTTTGATAATATAAATGATCCCAAGTTAAAGTTTGTTTAATGAAAAAATCAAACTAAAAGAACACATAGTTGGAGTTAAGAATATATTAATTTTAAGTTATGTTAAAATTTGATTTTGAATATCCATTTATAAAATTTATCTTCCATATTACCTAAAATATACGAAAGTAGTCTCTCTACTAGTTAAAGGTAAAATTGCGTATTATTATATAAAATGGTAAATTATATGAATTTTTAGGTAATAAAATAACAACAACATTGAGTATAAATTCAGCTGAGACGCAGAGTTTAAAGAGATATAATAATGCCCAGTATTACCTTCAAATATTTAAATCATAAAATCCTGATGCATATAAATACTAATGATTTGATGAAACATTTGTACGACCAACAGTTGCATTTCTTCTTTTAATATTAAAAAAAAAAAGAGTGGTGCCTATAGGTAAAGATCAATTAACCTAACCTCGTCGAAAAGGAAAAGAAAAGAATAGGAAACACAAAGTGAATATATATATAGGAGATTGAGGCACACCTAGGGGATGAGTTGGCCGACACAGCACTGAATCACAGTTTGTGCAAAGAATTGTTAAAGGTAGCTGTTGCATGACCACGTCTTCTCCTTACAATATCATATCTTAAGCATCAAGTAGCTTAAAAAGCTAAGGTTGGTCCTCCCCCATTACATCTTCACACCATGACACCAACCCTGTGGAATCTCTATAATCCCAGTACAGATCACGAATTCTTGGAGCTGGCTGTCGAGAAAGCTCTCATATTCATAATACACTTGGAATGTATTCTTTCCCTTAGAGCATATACGAACAACAAGGAGTGTAAGCTCTATAAGAACTGACCTTGTAACTTTTGTGTACAAATCCCTCTTTGGGTTGGTGATAATATCGACCATAAGATGTTAGTTTATCAGCCGATAAAATCTTCACTCAGATGAGAGGAAAAATCAACACATCTATTGATAACTTAAGTAAACCAGAAGCAAAAGTGAGCTAATAAACAATCTGCATGGTACAGCTTGAGAAATGCCCCCTTGTGACTACTACAACTCATTGGAATTGAAATTCACATGCAGCTCTTTCAAAAGCCAACAAAATCAAATTACAAAAGAGAAGTTTGTTTTTAACGTTCTTGAGCTGTTTATTCTCTTGATATGGAAAATCTGTTTCACTGATACACAAATATGGCAGCCTACATATCATCAGATAGAGATACCCAACTTCTTCTTCAACTTCTCCACCTCTAGATACACAGTTGAATAAGGCAGAAACTCTGAGAAATAACTCTTGCTATGATCATTAATTGCAACTGCAAGCTTAGGAATTTCCAAGGTCTCTTCATGGGTCAAAGACCTAACAAACCTTGCTGGATTACCCGCCCAAAGTTCGCCTGATGGAATTCTTCTCCCAGGAGGAATCACAGAACCGGCTTCAACGATAGAGTGTGTCTCCACGAAAGAACCTTCCATAAGGATAGAGTGTTGGCCAATAATGACCTCTGGCTCAATTGTGACAGAACGCAAGAGAGAATATGCACCGATTGTCACGTACCTTTCAATGGACGTCTCGGCTGGCAGTCCTGATAAATTGAAGAATAAAATCAGTATCTGTGACAAGGATCGGAACAACGAGTCTTGCATTTGCATTTCTTAAATATTTTATTTTCAACCGACTAATCATTCTTGTGTGGTCACATCACTTGTTGATAAACAACAGATTCAAACAATCTGAGCTTATGAAGCAGATCAAGGAAAAACTAAGCCAAGGCCTGATAAATGTAAGAGGATATCTCTAAGAAACTTGAGCACTAACTGCCAAACACCTAAGTAGGACATCAGAGACAGGTATATAGTCTACATACACAACAGTAGGGGGCAGGAGAGTCACAGAGGAAGTAGGCAGGGGTTTAACAGATGGTATACTATTACCATAGAGATCTATCTAAACAAATTTGTAATTAAACATGAAGGGTAGTGACATATCAGTTAATTCTAGAAAATATCAATGAACAGAAAAATATGAAAGAGCACGCAATAAAGAAATCAAGTTTCCAAACCAAAATAATTGGTTTTGTCTTCAATCTGTTTAGGATGAATGGAAGCTACATAGCTTTCATTAGCATTCTATGAAGTGTCAACGTTGCACAGGAAGTGACAGTTAGCCACTATAAGAACAGCCATCCCGAAAGGTAAGTTGCCAATATCTTGCTCAACATCTCACATCACAGGAAATTTAATGGCACAAAATTTGATAATATCCCTTTCAACTGCTATGAATGGTTATACATGACAAGTTTTCACGCACCAGTCTAGCAAATCCAAATACTAAATGCTAGATGAAGATTTCAAGCAAATCTTGATGTAGGATGAGTAAAGGATATATCAAACTAGTGGCTAAGACCCACAAAGCTTATAAAATCTGGCTGCTGGACTAAGCCATATCAAACCTAAAAATCCTGTCTATTCAAAACTTGAAATTCCAACAACCAAAGCTGAAATTCAAAACTTAATACTCAAATTCCAACAGTAGTCCTAACCACCAGTTTGATATATCTTCTACTCGCCCTGCATCACATCTTTTTGATGAGCAAAAATGGAGATTGATAGCCTTTCAAATAACATGTAAGTTGCTATAGATAACAAACCTTCTTGAAACAGTTGAGTAACTAGCACAAAGACAAATGTCAAATCAAGGTTTCAAGCACATACTTCTGACGAGCAAACGTGCATCTTGAAATGAAACCTTCTTTGCTTGTCCATACACACGCATACAAAGAAGTCAACCTAATCACAGACACATTCGTCCACTGACACAAGTTGAAGGCACAAATTACCCACAACCAGAAAAAGTATTGATGTAATTCAATTACTCAAACACGTGACTTACATGAAATCACATTCTAATTACACTTAAAGTCACAAAACACCATAGTTCCAAGTTACCAGCCAGCATTATCTCAATTAGCTATACTGTCTTTTGCACCAAGACCCCATAGTTCCAAATCACCAGCCAGCATTATCTCAATTAGATATAATATCTTTTGCACCAAGGCCAAGCAATTCAAACATAATTTCACCCATTTTATCAAACTCATATCAACTAAACTATGCTCATACTTCACAACATTCACTGGAAGCTTCAGCTTAATTTCTGATAAAGACATTAATCCAGTCTCATAAAGCCAACCACAAATCCAGACCAACAATTCAACCAATCATAAAACCTCCACATAATTTAAAGCACCGTCATTTTAATAAAGCAAATCCAATTTGACACAAAATCCCTAACATCATAACCCAAGCAAAGAAAACCCAAACCTGTAGGCGAATTCCACGCGGCATGAATAACGCACCGCTCTTGAACGTTGGAGCAGAAACCGACAGTGATCTTATTGAGATCGCCCCGAAGAACCGATCCATTCCAAACGGACGCTCCGTCCCAGACCGTCACCTGACCTGCTAGAACCACATTTGGTGCCACATAGGCATCAACGGCGATCTTAGGGACCCACTGCCCCAGGGGGATTATCTGCCGCTGACCTCGATAGTCCCACTTCACTCGATCAGCCAACGGCTTTATCGATTTCGCCGATGCCTCAGTGGAGACAGCACGGTGAAGGAGGTGGGGGTGCGGTGAGAGGGCGGAGGCTAGGGTTCTTCTTGAGATGCGAGCTAGTGTTGTTGCCATTGTTCACTGGACCAGAGCTTCGTCGTAACGACGAGTCGCCCAATGTGAAAATTTAGGAACGAGAGGAGGAGAGAGAAGAGTCCTTGTTGGGCTAGGATTACCTGGAGACAGAAATATCCTTGTTGGGCTCGGATTACTTGGATTAAGTGAACCCATTAAGACTTTTTTTTTTTGTTACATCAGAGGGTGTCAGCTGGCACCGGTTTGAGAAGACTAAAACACCCCTAGGGCGGGTAAAAATGGGGGTAACAACCACCTGTGTGAAAAGAATGCGTTGATTGGTGCATGGAATGCTGTTCTGCGCCTCTTAGATCTGAGTGACTCTCGTTGACGCCTTCTTGGGGTGTATCTGAATGGTGGTGTGCTTGTCTGCTTTGATTACTGGGGCGGCCAGATGTGGAATGGTCCTCTTCGTTCGCCTGGATTTGAGGCTGGTGACTTATATGCCGTGGTAGGTGATGTGCTTGGGTTGGATCTGAGAGAAAGAGCACGGGATCTTGGGGTTCTGTCCCAAGACCTCGCTTGGCCAGGACATCCGCTTGAGTGTTGAACCCTCTCCTGATGTAGTTGAAGGTTATCCCTGCAAACTCTGTTACGAGTGTTCGGATGTTCACTATAAGGGTCTGGACCGCGAGAGGGGTTGGCTTCTGACCGGTGAGTAGTTCGATGGCCTCTCGTGAGTCCGATTCTAGAAATATTTTGATTTTGTTTTCCATCTTCGCTAGCCTGAGTCCCAAAAGGATGCCCATAGTTCAGCTTGGAGGGGATTGCAGGATCTGATGGCCATGGCGGCTCCTATAATCCAGTTTCCAAGTGGATCCTGGAGTATAGCGCCTGCCGCTCTGATCTGGTTGGGGCCCTTGCATGCCCCATCTATTCTGACCCTATAATGTGTGTCATTGGATGGAAGAGGCCACCCTTGGCCTAGTTCTTCAGGTTTGATATTCTTCTGGGTCTGCCTCTGTTTGTGGATTTGGAATGCACGGTGGCTTTCTTTGACCATTGTTTTGATTCTGATATGTAAGCCAAAGGACGTGTGTTCCTTCTGCTGAAATATCTCCTCATTCCTTGCTGTCCATAGTGACCAGCATGTTATTGTGAACCATGTGGACCAAGTGATGTCCTCCCGCAATAAAAGGGAGACAATGTTAGATGAGATTCATGAGTTATGACAGTTGTCTTCCCAGAATTCAGCCTGGAGGTTCTGTTTTAGGTGTAACCAGGTGTTTTTGTATCTGGGGCAATCTCTGAACACGTGTAATATTGTTTCCTCACTGCCACAGATGTGGCAATTTGGATTCGGAGCCAGATCCCTTGATGATCTCTTTGCACTTGTCCATAAGGCGCCCTTTTTTGCCTTCCAGAAGAATAGTTTGATCCTTTCTGGGACTTGGTGTGTCCAAATGTGTTTCCATTCCTCATTTTCTGAGTCCCACTGTTGGTTGCAGAGTCGATTGTATGCTGAGCTTGATGTGAATCTGCCATTAGAAGACCACCGCCATGATATCATGTCTTGGCCATGCTCTGGTCTTGGTGGGGGTATGGCTAGAATTTGCTGTAAGACTTGTTGAGGTATCAATGCTTGTAGGCTTTGAGTGTCCCATCTGCCCGTTTCTGTGACATAGTGGTTGATCTTGGTCTGTTGATGGTCAACTGGTATGGGTCCTATGGTATGCTCCTGGAGGATAATACTTGATGGCAGCCACCTATCTTGCCAGAATGAGATTGTAGTGCCAGCTCTGAGCTCCCATTTGATGCCATCTTGTATGATGTGCCAGAGTTTGTGGAATTGCTTACACAGATGTGAGTTTTTATTGACTGGGAATGTGTGAGGAATGTCTCTCATGTTGTACTTGGCCTTAAAGATCTCTGTCCACAATTTTCCTGCGCCTGAGGCCAATTCCCAAGCCAGCTTCAGAAGGAGTGCCAAATTCTGTTCCTTGACTTTGTGGATACCTAGACCTCCTCTTTGCTTGGGTTGACAAATCACAGCCCATTTGACCAGGGGAGTTTTCTTTTCTGAGTTGTTTGAGCCCCATAAGAATTTCCTGCATATCTTTTCCATTTCGTGGCATGTAGTGTTAAAGAAACAGGTGGTGTGCATCAAATAAGTAGGAATGGCGGAGAGAATGGATCTACATAGAGTCAGTCTACCTGCCATTGAGATTTTATGTGCATCCCACTTTTGTGCCCTGTTGTGAAGTTTCAAAATAGTGTCTTTGTAAGACGCTGTGGTTATCCTACCATGAATGATTGGTGTTCCTAAGTATGTGCCTATCTGTGGAACTGCATTTATTTGGAAAATGTTTTCCAGTTCCTGAACTATGCATTGTGGTGTGTTCCTTGAAATATATAGAGAGGATTTTTCTCTGTTGATATTCTGACCTGAGTATATGCAAAAATGAGATATAACTTGATCAATAATCGCTGCCTGCTATGGTGTGGCCTTAGCAAAGATTAGTAGATCATCCGCAAATAAGAGATGAGACAATGGTACATTTTGTGTTCCAAAAGTGATGGGTTGCCATTCCCCATCAGATATGCTTTGATTAATAGCTTGTGACAGCCTGTTGATGCACATGATAAAAAGGTAAGGGGAAAATAGATCACCCTGTCTAACCCCTTGACTGGGTTGGAAGGCAGGTCCTACTGTTCCTTCCCATGCAATTTGAGTCGAGTTAGTGGACAATGTGCTTAGGATTAACTTGCAAAAAGTCCCTGGTAGTCCAATATCATTTAGCGTGTCAGATATGAACTCCCACCGAAGTTTATCAAAAGCTTTGGCTAAATCTATTTTAATAGCCATGTATGATTGTTTTGCTGGGTTGTTGTCCATATGATGGAATGCTTCCTGAGCAGTGACTATGCAATCTGTAATGGACCTTCCCTTGATAAATGCAGCTTGATTAGGCTGTATTATGTCTGGGAGTATCCATTTTAGACGGTTTGCTAGGACTTTTGTCACCAATTTTGCACATGTATTGATGAGAGAAATGGGTATGAAGTGACTTACAATGGATGGTGCCTTAATCTTTGGAATGAGGATTATCAGTCCTTTGTTTAGTGTTGGCACCATTTGTGATGACGTGAATACCTGTTGAACAAAATTATAGAGAGAAGTGCTGACCTTGTGCCAATTGTTTTGGTAGAAACCAGCTATAAGTCCATCAGGACCTAGTGCTTTGTTAGGATTCATCTCAAATAATGCATTATGCACTTCCTGTAGTGTGACTCTTTTGGATAGCATTTCCTTTTGGCTGTAAGATAATGGTGGCCATTTGCCTCTTGTTTGATAATACTGTAGGTTAGGGGCTGCAGGACAGCATTGGTAGAGCTTACTGTAGAACATTGTAATTTCATTACGGATCTGCATTTGGTCTGTTAACCAGTCCCCATAAGACAGTTTGAGAGTCTTGACTGCTTTGTGTTTCCTTCTCTGTTTATGCTGAGCATGGAAGTATGTTGTGTTCTTATCCCCTTGAGAGAGCTAGATTGCTCTGCCATTTTGGACATGGAATTCCTCCTCTTGAGTGAGTAAAGTTTCTAGTTCCAGCCTTAGCTTCTCTTCTAGCTTCCAAAGTCTGTGGTTTCCAGTAGTCGAGATGCATTTTTGGATACCAGCTA
>JAOTAY010000007.1:26368517-26394666 GCA_025629805.1 Erythroxylum baracoense | reverse complement strand
ACAATTTATTATTAATAATATAAAAATATTATTATTAGGGTAAGGAGAAATAATATAAAAATATTATTAATTATATATAATTTTTGTGGACCGTAATAAATGAGTCTGGAGAAAAGGGGGTTAGATTTAGAAAAAATAATTGGTATTAAGGAAAATTATTAATGGTATATTAGATAATATATATTTATTAGTTTACGTTCTATTCTAAATCCTCGGAGGTTTCTTATTTTCACTGCTTAGGATAGAATGGAATATAACATAAAACCCTCCGCTTCCATCACATTCTGTTATATTTCATTACGAAACTTTCAACCAAAGAATAGAATTGTATTACGTTCTATTCTGTTTTATTACAAACCCCTCAACCAATGAGGAGCCTAGAGTTATGGGTTGGTATTAAAAAATTAAGTAAAATTTAAGATTTTTTATAATTAATTGTTAAAAAAAAACTATATCATTTACTATGAATCGGTTCAGATTGATAGAGTTGATTGGGAGTTAAATTTTTGTTCATTAAAAAAAAAACTACACCATTTATTATGAATCAGTTCAATTCAAACTGATCGAGTTGACTGTTTCCAATATGCTTCAGACCTCAAACTGATCGAGTCGATTGTTTCGAATCTAAGTTAAGACTCGGTTATTATGCACAAACACAAAGATTAGTTAAACAAGTAATAAATCTCACTAGCCGACAAATGTCACTGTCCTTCTTTTTCTTTTTTAAAAGCATAATAAAAAAGCAGCAAGAACACAAGTGAAACCAGAAGCTTCATTGTCTTTTTTATGGCCTGGTCTGCCACAAATTAGTGCAGTGAGCGCTTTGCGAGGATCAAAATATCCCAACTAATGATACTTTAACTTTAACTTATCACATGCACCCAACATTCAGAAACCAAAGTTGCAGACTTTGTTGGTTGTTTCAAGGACTAAGCCTGGTTTTGGAGTGATGATGAGAGGTTTCAAGACCAGACCACCTTTGCTTACGTTGTTGTTCCTAACTCTTTTATGTGTTTCCACTGCCCAACGGCCAAATCCCATCAAGACCATTGTGGTTTTGGTGTTGGAAAACAGATCTTTTGATCACATGCTTGGATGGATGAAGAAAGGAGTGAACCCAGCAATCAATGGAGTTACAGGAGAGGAATGCAACCCTGTGTCCACCAAGAACGCGACGCAACAACAATCCATTTGCTTCACTGACGATTCTGAATTCGTGGACCCAGATCCTGGTCACTCATTTGAAGCTGTTACCGAACAGGTATTTGGCAATAGCTCCATTCCTACAATGACTGGTTTTGTTGAACAGGCGCTTTCTATGTCACCAAACCTCTCTGAAACTGTAATGAAGGGTTTTAGGCCTGAGTCTGTACCTGTTTATGCCACTCTAGTGAAAGAATATGCAGTGTTTGATAGATGGTTCTCTTCAATCCCTGGTCCAACACAACCCAATAGGCTATTTGTGTACTCTGCTACTTCTCATGGCTCAACTAGCCATATTAAGAAGCAGCTGGCTAAAGGGTACCCTCAAAAAACCATCTTTGATTCACTTCATGAGAATGGTAAAGACTTTGGAATCTACTTCCAAAACATACCCACAACTTTGTTCTATAGGAACATGAGGAAGTTGAAGTACATCTTTAAATTTCACCAGTATAATTTGAAGTTTAAGAAAGATGCTAGAGATGGGAAATTGCCAAGCTTTTCTGTGATTGAGCCTAGGTACTTTGATCTCAAAGGATTTCCTGCAAATGATGACCACCCATCTCATGATGTTGCAAGTGGACAAAAGCTTGTTAAGGAGGTGTATGAGACATTGAGAGCAAGTCCTCAGTGGAATGAGACCCTTTTCATCATTACCTATGATGAGCACGGTGGTTTCTATGACCATGTCAAAACTCCTTTTGTTAATGTTCCGAACCCCGATGGGATCACTGGTCCTGCTCCATTTTTTTTCAAGTTTGATCGTTTAGGAGTTCGTGTACCCACAATCATGGTCTCCCCTTGGATCGAGAAAGGAACTGGTAAGCTTTCTCTTTTCTGCTTTTCCATTCTATGATCCAAATTATACTTCTTCTGTTTCATGTAATTGAACATTGGATTTCTGAAATGCATTTGTTTTTACAATTTGTAGCTGATTTTGTTTCCTTCATGATCAGTGATCACTGCCCCGAATGGACCTACTCCAAACTCAGAGTTTGAGCATTCCTCAATTCCTGCCACGGTGAAGAAAATGTTCAACCTTCCATCCAACTTTTTGACTCATCGAGATGCATGGGCTGGCACAGTCGAGGAAGTTGTTGGCAACAGGACTTCTCCTAGAACCGACTGTCCAGGTACTAGCCAATCTTGCAATAGCCATTATGAGTTATAATGGATGAATCTGATTAAGTAAAAGTAGGATGATTCAAGTCAGTCCGATCTGAAATAAACAAATAAAAAGAATTTGGCTTGAATCTCGAGAAAAGGTCCGATATATAAAAGAAAGTATGAAATCTTATCAGTTTTAAGTATTCAAGAGAATTCAGGTCAGATCCGATCTCGAACCAGACTATTGTAACCTTTAAGCACAAGGTTCATTCCACAAGTATTTCCAACACTTGAGGACAATTCACTCCCTGTTGAACTTTTGCCTGTTTATGATCTTAGGTTGAACTCTGATTAGTCTTTCCTATATGTTAATTTGCAGAGACCTTGCCAGATGTAGTACCTTTGAGGAACACAGAAGCAAAAGAAGACGGTACCCTCTCTGAGTTTCAGACTGAGGTAGTTCAACTAGCAGGTGTACTAAATGGGGACCATTTCCTGAGCAGCTTCCCTGACGAGATAGGGAAGAAGTTGAATGTGAAACAAGCTCATGATTATGTGAAAGGTGCTGTTACGAGGTTTCTAAGAGCAAGCAAAGAGGCTATCAAGCTTGGAGCAGACGAATCTGCCATTGTTGACATGAGGTCGTCGCTCACAACTAGATCTTCTGTCCAACACTAAAAATGGTTTACATGTTAGTGGTGATCATGTCCTTCTTGGACATAAAAATGGTTTTGAAGTCACATTAAATTGTTACTTGATCAGTGTATCAACTGTTAAAAAGAAATTATAGGTCGTCTGCTGTATTGATTACTGGTTGATAGTTCCACTTAACTATATTTAAAATTAATAAATTAAGTTTAAATTAATCGTAAATAATTTAAAATCTCTCGTTAAAATAATATTATTTAAATTAATTATATTAAAATGACATTATTTTAATTTTTAAATTTAAGTTTAAGTTTAACTATGTTTGATTTTTATAATAAGTGTACTAAAGGAAATGTAAATTATATAAAGCCTATAATAAAAATTTGAAAGAAAAGGATAATTTTAGTATTAATAAATTAATATAAAGATAAATTAATTAAGTAAATAATATTATTTAATTTTTTATATAATATTTATGAATATATTTGATCATATTTTTAATAAAAATGAATAATTATTTGTATTAAATATATTCTAATATCAAAATAAATTTAATTATCTACAATTAAATATTTTATTTAATAAAAAAGTATTTTAAAATTTAATTTGAAGTACTTTTAAAATTTTTATATTTACAAATATGATAAGGACTTTAGGAGAGCCACACCATAAAAGCTAGCTTGTGAGGGTGGAGAGTCCAAAGTTCTTATAAATCTCACACCAACTTTGTATTTAATTAATGTGGGATTTAAGTCTCATACCTTGCAATTAGATCAAACCATAACATTGGTCCTCTCATAAGGACCAACGTTTTCGTTGGTCACGACTAGCACTTTCAAGTTACCACTCTATGGGCCCTATTCCGAGATCCTTATTGATCACGGTCATGTTGGTCACGACTGGCACTCCAGGCCACCATTATAAGACCAGCTCTGATAAGGGATGTGACTCTCCTAAAGTCCTTATCAAAATAATTATTAAAATTTCAAATTTGAAATTTATTATAAAATAAAATAAAATTAAAAATTATGTTATATTATATTTAATAACAAAGTACTGCTCGATTTACTATAATCTAAATAAAACAAAATAAATTTATTAGTAAAAACTATTTAATAACAACATAAATAATTAATTAGAAAACAAAAACGTCGACAGCAGGGTTCGAACCTGCGCGGGCGAAGCCCAACAGATTTCAAGTCTGTCTCCTTAACCACTCGGACATATCGACAACTGATCTAAAGGCGCCAACTTACAGTATTTCATTTTGATACTTACTAGAACTTGGAGGTTTGATTATAATTATTATTTTTTAAGTATATATAAAATTAATAGTTGAATACATCTTAAATAATTTATTTAACAAATTAATAATTAAAGTACATGTAAAAAAATTGTAATGAATATTTTAACCCCTATCTTGTTTTTAATATTAGCCTTGCAATTTCTTAAATTGTACACGTCTCGAGTAGGCTTTGATATATGTGTCATTCTAGAAAAGTGATTATTGATCAATGGCCCAAATCTTAGCTCGGCCCAAATTAAATCTTTTTTTGCTTTTATTATGAGAATTAAGTGTACTTATGATATACCTCCGTCAAATTAAGGATGACAATAGGTTAGACTATGAGTTGATCTTTGTCGATTTTTTTGAAATAATTTTTAAATTAAAAATATAGAATAATTTTTTTAATTGGGTTCGGATATGAATTTCTCAAGCTCAAGTTTACCCGAATCTTAACTCTTCTGTTTAGACAATGGGTCGGGGATTGTTATCCCTACATCTAATAACCAAGGTATAAGAAAAAATATTCTTAAAAGCCTTAGGTATTTTTTTAAAGACTTAAATCATTTTTTAAATATGCATTGTCATCTGTCTTTATATTTATTGGAACTTACCTAAGAGAATTAAACTTTATTAATACTATAATATATGATGTGATTTTATATAAAAAACTAAAAATATTCAAACTCCAACTTAACATGGCGCACTTCACCAAATCCATTAGACTTTTGCCATTCACGGAGATTACTTATCCCCACAAGTCACGTAATCTTTTGCCTTTTTGTGTAATTTCAATTTCAAAGTAGGGGGAAGAAAAAGGTGTCCTCAAATTTTGGCATTAAGTGTCTTTAATATTTCAACTTCGTTTTTTACTAATAATTTTTATTATTTATAATATTAATAGTCATAGATAATCATTAACTGTTGGACTGCACAATTTTTTAATATTACAATCAATAATTATAATATAAGAACAAAAATTGTTATAACTAAAGTAGCATTTTTAATATCAATAAGTAATAATTACAATATAATTGATAACATATAATTTAATCCTTAAAAAAAAAGGCAGCGAGAAATGTTATATAAGAAGGAAATGTGGTGTAAAACATCTCTAGCTTTGAATATTTGAAAACAATTTGTTTTGTTGAAAATAATGTCATTTTGCACTTTTAATTTAGAAAAAATTAGGTCAAGCCTAGTTGGATTTAGACCCGATTGAGTCTCAAATCATTTTAGGTTTCAGTAGTAGGGATCTGGTCGGACTTGAGTTAGCTCATTATCATCCCTAGTTCACACACTTTAAATTTAACCAAACCTTAAATTAATCACGGTCCAATCTGGCCCGACCTATTATCATCCCTAATCATACATTTCAAATTTAACCAAACCTTCAATTAATTACGACTTGACTTATAAGCCATAACAAACCCGACGCTATTGCCATCTCTCATCACATACTTCAAATTTAACCAAACTTTCAATTAATTACAACCTGGGCTCGACCCAATCCATTGTTGTTGTCGACTTTTGTAAGTAAAAAAAGAGAGGCAGAAACTTGTATGTGGATGGGTAGAAAAAGAAGGAAGACGACGTCGAAGTCAGAAAGAGCAAGAAGAAAAAAGAAGATGACAACTATGGACAATCTGTTCATAGCTGTAAACGTGTCTGAGAAGCTTATAAATAAGCCTTCGGAGATGGTTGTATAATCATCCCTTTTCAGAAAATCCTTAATCCTTTTAGAGAGTGCTTTTTTCTATTTCATAAGAGAGTTACGTGTTTCTTCTTGTAAAATAGAGAGATATTGTAACTCCTATTTTTCATAGTGAAGTTTCTTCTTCTTGGTTGTGGTTTTTACTCTAATTTATTTAGGATTTTTCATGTAAAATATGTGTGCTTATTTCTTCATTACTATTCCTTTCAATTTTTTTAGTTGCAAACCTGCTCTAATCTAGTCGATTTTCTCAACAAGTGGTATCAGAGCATGGTGAGAAAATTACGACAAATTTTTTTACGCAATCCGTTCGGAGTTTGGTTGAGGACAGTAAAAGTTGGTGAATAGTAAAACAGTAATGATAACTGTTCATGCATTTATTTTTGAATTAAAAATTGTGCATGTAGTTGAACTGGATACTATTCACATATACAATACTATTCACATATACGATACTATTCATATATACGGTAATATTCATTCATACGAGTATGATACTATTCATACGTACGAGTACGGTAATATTCATACATATAGGTACTATTTACATGAAATAGTGGGAGCAAAGTTCTGTTCGTGATAAAAGCAACAGCGGCAAAATTTGAGATTGAGAAGTTTAATGGAAGTAATTTCTCATTGTAAAAGTTAAAGATGAAGGCTATCTTAAGAAAAGATAAATGTTTAGTGGCCATCAGCAAAAGGCCAGCAAAATTCACAGATGATAATAAGTGGAATGAGATAGACGAGAATACTATTGCAAATCTTCAACTGGCATTAGCAGATAGGATGTCGTCAAGCATAAAAGAGAAGAAGATGGAAAAAGAGATTTGAGATCATCTCATAAAATTATATAAAGCCAAATTATTACACAACAAAATTTTTCTTAAAAGGAAAATCTATACTCTTCGTATGGCAGAATCTACTTCGATGACAGAGTACATCAATACCTTGAATACTCCATTCTCTCAACTCACTTCGTTGGGTTGTAAAATAGAGACAAATGAACGTGCTGAGCTTTTACTTCAAAGTTTACCTGATTCGTATGATCAACTCATCATCAACTTAACAAATAATATCCTTACGGATGTTCTAGTCTTCGATGATGTTGCAGCTGCTGTCCTAGAAGAGGAAAATTAGTGCAAGGATAAGGAAGACAGGCCGGCGAGTTCACAACACGTGAAGGCTTTGACGATGATAAGAGGGAGATCAACAAAACGAGGCCAAATTGAAAGCCAAAATCATGGTAGATCAAAATCAAGAAGTAAGAAGAATTTAAAATGCTACAACTGTGGCAGGAAAGGTCACCTAAAGAAAGAAAAGTCACCTAAAGGAAATGTGGCAAGTTGTTCCAATGATGGAGATGCTTTATATTGTCAAGCAGCAAAGACTAATGAAGGTAAGAAAAAATTTGTTGAAGTATGACTTCTTGACTCAGGAGCTACATTCCACATGACCTCTCGAAGAGAATGGTTCCATCATTATGAACCTATCTCTGAAGGATCTGTGTACAATTGCAATGATCATGCCTTAAAGATCGTTGGCATTGGAACTATCAAGCTGAAGATGAATGATGGTACAATTCGTACTATTCAAGACGTGCAGCATGTGAAGGTTCTAAAGAAGAACTTATTGTCTGTTGGATAACTGGATGATCTTGGGTGCAAGATCAATGGTGAGATGGGATCATTAAAATAATAAGAAGAGCGCTTATACTTATGAAGGGAGAAAAGATAGTTGCAAATTTATATATGGTAAAGGGAGAGACTTTGCAGGAATGAAGCATCAATTGTTTTAAATAGTGCAAGTGAAAGATCAGTAATGATGATGCTTCATCTTCCACATCAAAACTTGGGCATATGTCTGAACAAGGAATGAAAATCATTTCAAGGACTTACAAAAGTATTACTTCCTTTCTGTGAGCATTATGTTATAAGCAAGTAGCATCAGTTGAAGTTTAACGCGTCAAATTCTAAAAGAAAATCAGTTCTAGAATTGGCGCACTCTGATGTATGACAAGCACCAATTCCATCCCTAGGAGGAGCAAAGTATTTTAGGTCCTTCGTTGATGATTATTCCAGGAGATGTTAGGTGTATCCAATCAAGAAGAAGACAAGTGTGTTTTCAATCTTCAAAGTTTACAAAACGCAGGTAGAACTTGAATCTGGAAAGAAAATCAAGTGATTGAGGACAGATAACAGAGGAGAATACACTGATAATGAATTTGATTAATTCTGCAAGCAAGAAGGGATTAAAAGGTAGTTCACAATGGCATACACTCTTCAGCAGAATGGAGTGACAGACCGGATGAACATAACTCTGTTAGAGAGAATCAGAGCTATGTTGGCAACTGCAATCTTAGACAAGACTTTCTGGGCAGAAGCAGTAAGTATCGCTTGTTATGTGGTAAATCAGGCTCCATCAACTGCAATTGAGTTTAAGACACCGATAAAGATGTGGACTGGTAAGCTAGTTGATTATTCAAACCTACAATATTCAGAAGTCCTGTGTACGTGATGTATAATCCCCAAGAAACTACAAAGTTGGATCTAAAATCTAGGAAATGCTTATTCTTGGGTTATGTTGAACGAGTGAAGGGGTGTCGCGTTTGGGATTCCACTGCCCATAAGGTTATCATCAACAAGAATGTAATCTTTGTGCTACAAAAGAAAGGAGAAGATGATAGCACATCAAAGGAATATTCAGAGACTACTGTTGTTTAGGTGGAAAAGGAATCCCAGATCAATTCTTTTGACGCAGCACTAGAACACGACGTATAATAACCAATAGAGTCTAAAGCTCTAGAGCCTCGTCGATCGCCCAAAAAGGTGACTAGATTGGCATTCAGGCTATATTATGGACGACAATGTTGCATATTGTCTTTTAACTGAGGATGGGGAGCTATTAACTCTCCAGGAAGCAATAAATAGTTAAGATGTATCTCAATAGATGACACTAATGCAGGAAGAATTTGAAGTTCTTCATGAAAATAAGACTTGGGAGCTCGTGCCATTATCACATAGAAGAAAGCTTATTAGAAATAAATGAGTTTTCAAGATTAAGCAAAATGGCGAAAATCATGTCGAGGGATATTGTGCAAGATTGGTGGTGAAAGGATATATTTGGAAGGAAGAGATTGGTTTCAATAAAATATTTTCCTGTGTGGTTCAACTCACTACAGTCTGAGTAGTCTTGGCAATGTGTGCTATATGTGATTTACATCTTAAACAGTTAGATGTAAAAATAACTTTTCTTTATGGAGATCTTGAAGAAGAAATTTATATGCTCCAATCAGAAAGTTTTGAGAAAAAGGCAAAGAGAACTTGGTTTGCAGGTTAAACAAATCTTTGTATGGACTAAAGTACGCACCGAGGTGTTGGTATAAGAGATTTGATTCTTTTATCATGAGCCTTAAATGCAACAAACTCAGTGCAGACCCTTGTGCATGTTTCAAGAGGTTTGGTAAAAATGACTTCATTATCTTGCTGCTGTATGTAGACGACATGTTGGTAGTAGGTCTCAACAAAGATCGTCTCAAGGAGTTAAAGGCACAATTGGCTAGAGAATTTGATATGAAGGACTTGGGACCAGCAAAATGATTATAGGAATGTTAATTCATTAAGACAGAAGTAACAGAAAGATTTGACTTTTTTAAAAGAATTATCTAAAGAAGATCTTGCGACATTTCCACATGCACGATTGCAAGCCAATTTCTACCCCATTTCCTGTTAATTTCAAGTTATCCTCTAAAATGAGTCATAGCAATGAAGAAGAGAGGATAGAGATGTCTCGAGTACCGAATGCATCAGCAGTGGAAAGTTTAATGTTTGTTATGATTTTTACAATACTAGACATTGCACATACAGTTGGAGTGGTTAGTCGATATATGATAAATCCTGATAGAGAGCATTGAAATTATGTAAAGACGATACTAAGCTACATTAAAGGAATCTCAGATGTTGTATTATGTTACGAAGGATCGGATTTTATTGTCAGTGGATATGTTGATTTAGATTATGCAGGTGATCTTGACAAAAGCAAATCTACTACAGGTTATATGTTTAAACTTGCTGGTAGAGTTGTAAGGTGTGTTTCAAAACTGAAATCAATTGTTACTAAATTAATAATAGAAGCAAAATATGTAACAACTCCACGAGCCAACAGAGAAACAATATGGTTGAAAATGCTTTTGGATGAAATCTGTCACAACACCCATTGTCACCAGAAACTTCAAATTTGACCGAACTTTCAATTAATCACGCCTTGACTTGTTAATAAGCAGCAAACAGTTCCAAATTTCAAACAGGTCGATGTCTGGATCCCTGGACGTTGAAATAAACATAATAATAATTTTGTAAGTAGTTACTTAGTAACACGTGATGCAATTTACGGTCAACACTTCTAAAGAAGAACCATGTGCTTCCAGTTGTTCATGATACGGCAGGTGCATAAAAAAGTTTGCGTAAACAATCAAATCTCTTTTAAACATTTTTTAATATTTGAAGTTTTAGAAAAATTGTTCTAACCTTATTTTAATAATTTAAAATGATTTCAAAAGTATGTACAATTATTAATAAGTTTTATTAAAATAAAATGATAATTTTTATATTTTGATAATATAATCTATTTTTTAATTAAAAACAGTCTCTTTATTTTTTAAATTAAACTTTAAATTCTTCTATAGGTAAGAATATTTTTAATTTTTAATTTTATTATATTTTTAATTAATTTTATAATAATTTATTGAATTTTTTAAAATTTTATTTTTCTAATTTAATTTTTGGTCTAATTTTGAAAATGTGGATATCGTTCTCAGTCTGAGTCAGCAATTATCAGAACAAGTCAATAATGAAGGTGTAACGACGAGAAAGAAAGTGGGCGGCTGTTGGAATCTTCAGCAGAGCACGTTTTATCAAAACTGACAAGTCTGCCAAGTTTTATGGTACAGAGTCTATCAGGCCTTATCACAAACGACACGTGAGTCATTCTCAATGATATGAACCGACATTATTTAAATATCTCTTCACAAATTATTAATTTTCACCTTTTCTTTTAATCTCTAAAATCCTACTTAATCACCACATGCTATTTGATTCCTTAGTATTCTAATAAGCTTCTTACATTCAATAAGTGAATTAGATGGCGGTTCTTGAAATAACTGTTAAGATTATTTTTTCGTGATTAAAATGTTACGAATTTAAGTTATAAAATTAGTTTTTTCGTAAAATACAAAGAGAAAGTTGTATATAATTGATGATTCTCTTTGATCTTCGCAAAACAAGGAGTCTTGTATACGAAAGTTTGTCCTTTATATATGGCAATGAATTAGTGCCATTAGTTTAAAGACATTGTCTTGAAAATGCTGTTAGAAAAATATTTGTTTCATAAAGTATTGATTCAATAATTTTGATATTGTTGGAATATAAAAATTAGAATACAATCTTATAATTAAAAAATTAAAAATTATTAATATTTAAACATTCATAATTGATTCATAATATTAATATTTTTCTTACAATGTATACTTTATTTAAATAGAGTTGTCTCAAGATTCATAATTTCCATACAATAATAATAAATACATTTTATGTTATAGAAACATCTTTAGAAATGCATTACTAAATTTGGTTAATCTAAATATTAATTTGTCATAACATTAAGGCCTTATTTGGTTGAGGGGCTGGTAATGGAACTGGATGAAATGTAACACACTTCTAACTTTTAGTTGAGAGTTTTATAATGAAATGGAACAAAATGAGATGGAAGCGAAGGGTTTCATGTTATGTTTCATTCCATCATAAACGGTGAAAATAAGAAACCTCTAATTCGGGAGGTTTAGGATGGAACGTAAACTAATAAATACATAATATCTAATATACCCTCAATAATTTTTTAATACTAATTATTTCTTCTAACCCTAATTCCTTTTTTCTCGTACTCATTTATTACATCCACAAAAATTGTATATAATTAATAATATTTTTATATTATTTCTCCTTACCTTAATAATAATATTTTTATATTATTAATAATAAATTATATATAATTAACTGTTTTTTATAATATTTCTCCTTACCTTAATAATAATATTTGTATATTATTAATAATAAATTGTATATAATTAATAAAAAAAAATTTAATGAAATTTTTATTAATGAAAAATAGAAAATATATAAAAAATTATTCTTTAATTGTTTGTATATATTTCTATATAAATAAAAATATAAATAAATAATTTTAAATATAAATCACTTATAATAAAATAAAATATATTAAATAATTAATAATAATATTTATATAATTAAAAATAAATTGTATATAATTAATAATAAAATAATAAGGACATGATTTCTGTTTTAAAATCATTGCGTTAAACCTCTTGCAACAATCATTTTAATATCAGGGGTATAATAGTCATTTATTATACATTCCATTCCATTCCATTCCATTTATCTTCCAAACAACATTTCACTACACTACATTATGAACCCTTCCATCCCTCCCAAACAACTTTTCATTATATTACATTCTATTCCATTATAAACCATTCTGTTCCATTCTATTATATTCCATTCCATTCCATTAATTAATATCTAACCAAACAGGCTCTTAGGGATAATTGATATTCCAATGTAAGTGATAGGAAATTTGGACAACTTTGAACTAGTGATTTAATCTAACCAACTTGCTAGATCATTTGCATTATAAGAAACAATCAATTAACTCTTTTCATTGTTAATAATGAGACCAAAGAGAAGTTAGAATGTATTTAAATTTGTTATAAGTGCACCAACTAAATTAAGATTAGCTTTAAAGAAGAATTAATTCATTTGCAAACGACAAATTAGTTATACTTAATTTCTTAAACTTAGAATGAAATTTGAAGTTCTTCTCTTGACTTATTACATTCTTGATAAGCCTAATAAAAACCTTCGACTTAAGGTAAAAAGGTAAGGGAAAATAGGGGGTCTTGCCTCAAACCTCTAGCTCCATTAAAAGTTTTGTAAACTTCCTATTGATTAAAATACTATAAGAGACTATTGTAATTCATCTAATGATTTAAACAATAAAAGTAGTAGGGAATACAAAAGCCTTTATGGCCTTTTTAGAAATCAACCTTAATTCCCTAATAAAATTGAATGCTTATTGTTATAGTTGTTAAAAAGCTCTTGAATCATCAAAACGTTATTCCTTATGAAACTACCTTTAATAAATCTCATTAAGAGATATCAGTAATTTTAGTGAGTACTAGTTTTTTTATCCGCTAATATTTTGACAATGGCCTTAAAGATTATGTCATAAGAAGATATATGTCTAAAATTAAGCATGGGGTTAGGGGATTGCACCTTAAGGACTAAGTGAATGAATGTTTGATTCAGCTCCTTCAGCATTCTTCTATTGCTAAAAAATTCCGAGATGGCTTCAACTATTATGGGTCCTATATGTATCAAAGTCTTGTGGAAGAAAAAGGCATTAAGGCTATGAGGCCTTGGTGCCTTATTTAGGTGAAGGGAACAGATAACTTTCTTTATTTCAAAAACAATGATAGGATTGATTAATAGCTCAACATCTTAAGGGGAATTTTCCTTCTTAACTATGGGCTTCAGGAGATCAACATATGATAGAACATTTGTTCAACTATAAATGGAGTTATTGAAGAAAAAGTGAGCTTCATTATAAAGTTCTTCTATTATTGTCAGTAAATATGGGCTTGACAATTTTGCCAGGGCCTAGCTCAGCTTAATCAAAAGTTAATAGATTTGGATAGATTTGATTGTGCTTCAGGTTAAGATCTAGTTTTATTTAAATTTTAGGCTTTGAAATGGGATCAAGGTAAGGCATATAAACCCAGCCTAGCTTAAATTCTAAACCATCTCTTTAAATAATTTATAAAATGATGTCTTTTTATGATAGCCCAAATGATGTTATTTTATTACATAATGTTAGAATCACTATGTCCATATTGGAATAATTTCATTTTGCTGTCAATAAAAAGACTACAAAATGATGTCATTTCAACATGGACATAAAATCATCTCTTTAACATAATTGAAACATTATAGAGTAATTGAAATAAAAACCCTCATTTAGTCCTTACTCCCCTTTTATCAGCTACTTTCCTATACCTCGCCTCTTCTTACCTCACCAGTTCCTAGTGCCTTGACTCTGCTCACTAATCACCTCTCCTCTGCTCACTAATCACTTAACCTGGCCTCAACTCTGCTAGTGCTCACCAGCCTTACCAGTCATTATTAAAAGGTAGGTAGGAAGTATGTTCATTGTGTGCCTAACTTCCTTTTCAATTTTAATTGCTTTTTTAATCTTTTTTTCTTAGATGATAACTAGTAATTAAGAGTTCAGAAACTAGAACTTTCACCTACATATTTAACTATCACATGTCTGTCTTTTATTTTTCTATGGCATTGTGCTTTTATTGGTGGTTAACCCTTGTAATTGAGATATGGAATTGAGAATAATAATTTATTCATGTAATTCTTATAACATACCAATAATTACTTTATATTTATTACATGGATTTATTTGTAGTAGTAAGCTAGTTCACTAGTTTATAACCAGCGCATATTCAAGTTAAAGAGATGGCTATATTTATAAAGAGATAATTTAATTTTATTTAGTATCTTAAATCATCCAACTTTCATGGCTAATGATGATCTATAACAATCATAATTGTATGTCAAGTTCGACAACAATGACAACAATGTGTCAATTTTCTTTCTAACCAGTGATTTTTCCCATCCCATGTTGAATGCAGCTTAGACTTATGCCATACCCACACCTACATGGTCCTCAACTCCTTGTACTATAATTTGAAATAAAGTCTAATATGATAGATCCTCCTTGGTTCTATATGTTAAAATTTGTAGAGCTATATAAGTTTTGCTTCTAATATAAGTCAAGTAAGAGCAACCTTTTCATTTAAAATAAGTTAGCCCAAATCTCTAATATTTCAAAGAAAATAGACAATTTAGTTGGCATTTTAAACATAGTTCCTAAGCTATATATGTATGTTGTCCATAAGAAATTATCATTAATTCAAGGAGTTTGGATGATAAGAAATGTTAAACCATAAGAAACATGCCATATATGATATGTTCAATAAGATAATAATAAATAACAAACATTGGAACTTCAGGGCCACAAGTAGCTAGACTGTGTTGGTGAGAGTAGGAAAAGCTTGGCCTTATCTCCTTACACTCCTTACCAAAGATTGTTCTTATCAAGATATCTGGATTGAGAGTACTAGAGTGTAATGATCTCATTTTACAAACTAAAGTCATTTTTACAAGTTTAAATGCATTCTTTCATTCTCCTAAAAAATGGAAAAAAATAAAATTGTATTACACATTTGATATGATGGTATAACTTCCCTTAGGCTCATAACAAAATAAGGTGCAAGCATTATAATTAAATTACACCTTACTATTTAACATGGTGATATAGGGTATAATATTATACAATTTCAATATATTATATTAACTTATTCTCTCTCTATCCATATATTATTGTTCTTTTTAGTACATGAAGATTTAAATGTTATAATTAAGATTTTTTCAAAGGATCAATAAAAATGTTATTTCCTTTCAAAACTATAAATTAGAATGAGTTATTTAAGTCATGGCATCTTTAACACTATATAAAGGCTGGCTTGTTTAACACTATATAAAGGCATATTTTCTTAGTGTTGGGTACCAACTCTTATTAGAAATTATCAAATTCTAGTTGTTTTAGATCTTGTGAGGTGGTGGTTCTAAATGTAGTCAACCTATATATTTAGTATGTTTATATATATATGTACATACATATAAATTTCTAATAGTAACTTATATGCTTACTAAATTTAGTATGCATATATGTTAAATGTTCATTAAAGTACATGCATTCATGTAAATGTCCATAAATAACTTATATGCTCATATATGTTGATTATTTCATATAGATGATTATACTCCTTTAGTAGAGAGTTCCAAATTGGTTTCATAAAATATAATAATAGAAAGTTCTATTCTGGTACCCAGAATTAAAATACCAAGTGAAGAAATAATTTAGGCTGAAGGAACAAGTTCATTGGGAAGTGATGTTTGGAATCACTTCACGAAGACTAGATTAAAGAATATAGATGAAAAGGCCAAATGTAAGTATTATCATAAGATCTTAGACGAGGGTTTTATAGATAGAATCTTTATTTTGAAGAGACATATGTAGTTGTGCAATAGAAACAAGATGGTATTAGGAGGTCTAACCTTTTTTTACCCCCTATTTTAATGAGGGGAAGAGTGAAACAACTACTATAGGTTATTATAACAACAAATCAAAATTTTTTCTAACTAAGATGATCACTAGTGATGAAAAATCACTCCCCATTGTCAATTAAAAAACTTCATATTATTGCTTACCTCACTCTAACTAAACTTCAAGATCCTAACTTAGAACACTGTGAGGAAAGACACTTTAAACATTTATAAAATTCAAAAGAAAGAAATATTGAAGATGTTGTTAGGTATTCAGCGATGGTTAGTAATCACGTCAAATATATGGACGACTCATAACTAAAAGAACGATTATATTATTTCAACAGTACATTACATTGAAAACAACTGGACTTTAAACATTTGTCTACTAAGGTCAATTATATTCTTTATTTTTTTATCATTTAGCTATCTTTTATGTTATAATTGATATTTGTCCATATTTTTAAATGGTATATTTAATTATGTGTTGGAGTTGCATATAAGTGAAAGGTTGACAACTGTATAGTGGAGTGCTTAAAAAAATATAGTATATTGACACCAAGCTCTTAACCATAACTCTACTCAACTATAGTATAAAAGGTGCAATGATAGAAATTGAAGAACAAGTTATAAGTTAGGAGCTTGCTGATTAGTGGAAAGTTATTCCATATACTTTGTTTTGATGAATTTGATTAAAAAGGACGAGACAAAAGAAAAAAAAAGGAAGTGGTATAGGCAATCCAATGTAGCATAGTGTATTGGAGTGTGATATCCAAAAAAAGGGGAAAGTTCAAAGAAATTTCATGGTAATTACACATTATATGCACGAAAAAGTTAGTTTTGGATTTTTCGTCTAGATATAATTCAACATTCAAGATGTTGGAATAGGTAACCAAGTTTACTGAGGTATTTAGTAGATTGAAACAAAGAGATTCTCAGTATACTTACCTGTCAGCAGGAAACTAGTGGAAGTCGATTAAAGCACTTTATGTGAATTTGAAGATATTTTATAATGCCACTGAGTTGTTCACAACAACAAAATATCTAATTTCATACATTTGTTTTAGCCACATGTGTGAGATCAACCAAGTTTTACCTAATTATATATTTGAATCCAATGAGGTGATTTGGCTTATGGAAGAGCAGATGATGGAAAATCTCAATTCTTATTTGTTTATGATAGGAAAAATTATAGCAGTCATTTATATTTTGAACTCGAGATATAAGATGGAGGGGCTATATTTTTATTATCAAAAGTTGTATGGTAATCAAGCTCAGGCATATTTTGATATCGTTAAGGAATTCTTGTATGATTTATTTACTGATTATTAACTAAGGTTGGACCAAGATTAGGATCACCATAGTTCAGTATCATCTTCAGCTTCAATTTTAACTTCATCTTCGTCCAATATTGATATAATTAGTGTCATTCCTAAATTTGAGTAATGCATTAAGAAAAAAAGGCTAGTAATTCTTATAGTAGAATGGGATTAGACAACTATTTTTAGGTAAGTGATATGACCTTCGTTAAAAAGGTGTAATTCAATGTATTATTATAGTGGATGACACATTGAAGTGCTTTTCTAATCATGTAAACAATCGTACGAGCACTCTTGGCAATTTTGGTATTTATTGTTACTTCAAGATTTGCTTTTATTACTAGTAGTTGGATAGTTAGTCCTCATTATGCTCAACTGCATCCTAATACTATGGAATCCTTTATGTGTGCCTGAAGTTGGTTAGGTGATGAAGATATTTAGGGTAAACTATATTCTTTATGATATGATATTTTTTTTAGTTTAATAATTTTAAGAATCATACATTACATTCTCTTATATTGTCTTTTGTATATTAATATAAGTACAAAGATCATTCTTCCAACTATAAGTTTCTTCAAACAAATATTTGGTGATGAAGATACATTTAATTGTTAATTATTGTATTTTCAATATTGATTCAATATAATTATTGTATTATCGGGTATAATATACATACTAATGTTTTTATATGTAGATGAAGTGGTATGGACTATTGACAATCTTGATTATAACAATTAACCGGCCCCTTTACTCTACCATTGATTTGTTTTCTTTAATTTTTACTTCTTAATTTACTATTTTTTACATATGATTGCTTTGGCTTTTCTGAACTAAAGATATAACTCTTTACTTGTATGGTTTTATTTAATGTTATAAATTGTTGATAGAAACAAAAACAATATGCCATTTTATTTTTTCAAAATTTTTAAACTTGACACTTTTCTTTTTCCATGTATTAGAATTAATGATAGGCCTCTCTATGCATAGTAGTTTCCTTGTACAAAAAAGAAATAAATAATGCCCTATTGTATCAAAACCTCTATCATGATCATAACACTCCATGCATGATCGTGACCTAAGATAAAACCTTTTTATTATGATTGTGACACTCCATGCACAATCGTGACATTGGGGGGATCTTCTATCATGACCATGAGACTCTATGTATGATCGTGACTCTACCTTTTAGCCCAAGCATGCTCCAACTTCCTTCATTCTTCATTTATCTGGGTTCATTCACCAACAAACCCATCAAAACACCTCAAGAAGACAAGATTAAGGTTTAGCATCATGCGTCAAACCATATAACACTTAAAACATAAACAAACAATCACATTAACATAATTCTAAGCCTAAACATACAATAATCATCTAATCAACCCCTATGAGCACACTAAAATACCTACCAAAACATAATATAAACTACACTATCATTTATTACTTAGGGAAGTACCAAACTCCGCTTTCTCACTTATTTTATATGCTTATATTGTGTAAATTAGGGATAATCTACGATTTTACGTATGGGCAAAGGGTTAATGATTTTAATGATTTTCTTAAGATTATTATAATCTTGGTTGTTAAATTTCATTAATTGATATTTTGAATTAGTTGAACTCTATTATCCTTTATTTCATTATTGAATATTAATTTGAATTAGTATGTAAAGGATGATAGTTAGAATAAAATTACTTTATAAGCCATATTGTTAGTAATCTTTTAAATAGTCAATTTGAATGACAAATTCATACTATTTACACATATAAACCCACCTTTTTTGTGAGTTTTTGAGCCTAAGAGCAAAATTTTCAAAAATTTTAAAGCTCTGTTATTCTTTCGTTTGTGTTATCATGCATAGTGGAATAATTCTAGAACTTGCTTTTATTATACATACTGAGATCATGTTTTGTTAAATTAGAAGCATTGAAATGTTAAGGCACTTAAATTCAACAATTTTTAAGCCTATTTCTTTGATAATTACCTTACATTTTATCCTTAAGGAATAACCAAGTTGAGCCGTAGCCTTTTTATTGATCATAACCCAATTGTTAACCTTTATCCTAATTTCTTTGAGGTCTTATTATTGTTTTAAACCCTGAAGCTTATTTACATTACTTGAATGTTTAAAACTTGAAAATTTGAAAGGTCTAATACCTCTTTAATTATGGTACATGATGAATGCTTGATTATAGTGTGATCTAAAAAAATACAAGCATAGAAAAGAAAAAAAGCATAGTACCAATGGATTTATAATTGAAGGACATGTATGTTGTGAACAAGTTTCTTGTAACGTTTTCCTTTGTAAATTTCCTTCAAATTTATCACATTTTTGTTATCCCAATCATACCTTACCTAAGTCGTATTACATCCTTATAAAGATCTTTTGTTTATTGTTTCTAGTTTACATACAAGTGCTTGAGATGTAATAATATGGCAAGCTTATGGTAAGAGTTATATTATACCTTGATTTAAGAGTTTGCTACTTTCCACCCTAGAAACCTGTGTGTAATATGTGAAACATTGGTGAGGATATAAAGATTTATGCTTTTAATTTTAATAAGATTATTGACATGAATGTTATTAATATTGACTTATGAAGTTAGTTTTAGGATAACTTGATTCTAGTTGTATATTAATTTGATTAATTTGATATAATGATTTAGAATATAGATGGAAAAGGATGGATGTTATAAAGTTAATAATTTAGATTATGATTTTCATAAGGATAAGCAAAAGCTTAAGTGTGATGATGTTTAATAGATGCATATTTGACAATAATTATACACCCATATTTGATGTATTTCACTTGATATTTTGTAGTTTTGTTGTTTTTTTTGGAAGGTAATTCTCTCCAAGTACATTTTTAGGTTATAATTGACTTCATGGAATAAAAAGGGAAGAATTCGGATGAAAATGTGTCATAAAGCAAAGTTTATAAGCAATTTAGAGATACTCGGCCATGTGTGTGCCCGTGTAAGTCTCAGTGTCTTGTAGAATCACAAATTTAGTGTTTTTTTATTGTACATGGTCTCTTACACACCTATGTAGCTGACCATGTATGTCCTAGGAATCCTAAATTTTACTATAAAAAGACGTCAGTGGAGGAAAACAAGGGAGAGCCTAATTTTATAACAGATTTGAGACAAGAAACATCCAGAGAGGTGATGATTTGGGTCAAAAGATGAGGAAAATACAAAATTAATATTAAAAGAGATTCAATAGAAAGCTACATCAAACCAAAACTTGCAAAAAGATTCAACAAAATAGAAAAGGGAGATCTAGAATTATGAACTCTTTGCTTTCTATTAGCTTTTCTGCATATTTATATTTGATATTGTTTTCTATTATGAGTAACTAAATGCTTTTTAGTGTCTAGGTGTGATGAACCCTAGTTTGTGATACAATATGTCTTAATCTTTTATTTGTGCAATTATTTTGATTGATTTACTATGATTCTATTATATATTTTATGTTTGTTCTAATATATCCAAAATATTAATGCATCATTTGATTTCATATAATTGAGATTGAGAAATCCTTTGTGTGAATAGATCTATAATGTTTGAAAGGTGTTGATTGCAAACCTAGAGATAGGTTGACATAAGTCCTTTATATTAGAGTCAAACCTAATAGTGGAATTCATAAATCGATAATGCAATCCTAGGGGTTTTCACTAGAAAGATTTTCGTTAATCAACTAATGGATTAATTTTTAATAGTCTCAAGAGAGTTATTAACATAAGATAGGAATTTTTACAATCCAATAATCAATGAAATAATTGAACAATAAAAGTTTAATTATTTAATGATTGTTTTAAGGGGATTCATCACCTAGATACTAATTTTTGAAACTGATTTTTTCTATGTAACTTTCTTGGTCTTCTACATTCATTATTGCTTTCAATTTTAGTTTATTTGTTAATTATTATTTTTAATTAAAAACCAAATATCTAATTCGTAGATTAGATAATAAGAGAAAGGTAATCACTAATACTTACTGTCTTCGTGGGATCGACCTGTACTTACCTGTGTTGACTATAGTTATTTCATGCACTTGCGATTAATTTAATTATTGATATAACAAAAATATCAATCACGATCCATATTCTTCTAATTACAAAATTGAATTTTCATAATTTTATAACACATTACTAAACGGTAATATGCGCTCACCATATTTATTTCATATAGGTTTGTCAACTTTATTTATGATTCATAATACAAATATGGTACTATATCCCATTTGCGTCTACCCCATATAATAAAAACACTAACTTGTGTATTTATTAATGTTACCCCTATTCATCAAACACATTCCTATGTCATACTGAAGTGGACCTTATGCCCCATCTAACACAAACCCAATATGCTCCATATTATGAACACATCTGAACACAGTACCGTATAAGGCTCGTGTTTATCTATGATATAATTGTCTAGAACCTATGTCTACTTCATTTTTTTCATCTTTTCTCTAATTTGACTCTTAAATTAGTCCTTCCACTAAAATTTCTAGTGATTTTCACTTTCCCTAAGCCATCTTCTTTATAAGTTCACTCACCAACACCGTCAATTTGGAGATTAGGAGCACTATATTCTAAAGAGCATACCAATAATTTGTAACTTAGTATGATATAACTTAACTAAGACTACCTCAAGGTTAATTCTAAAAACCAATAGAATGATGTAGCCTTAAGGTGACCTTACTCTTTGACACAGTGACATCAAGCTTATGTTTTTAGTCAATGGTTATATCTATAAGTTACTTATACACTCTCTACTTGCTTAATATCAGAATGCTGTTATCATCAATAATTAAGATTTATTATTCCTCTGTTATATACACCATTGGATTCATAACATTTAGGATACTCATTCGTTCAACTTATACAAGGTTACTTACGCCAATCTAATTTCGGTGTAATTATCAGTAGGTTAATCATCGCACATTAGGCAATAAAATCGGGAGTGCTCAATGATGAGCATGAGTTGATAATGGTTGGTACCCCTAGCCTGTTATTTATAGATATCCTACAGATGAAGAGGACGGTGAAACTTTAGGTTAACATCTAGGGCCAACACTTTACACTTGTCGACACCTTATTACGAGTAACAGATAAGGCCCAGGTATAGGGAGACCAAGCTAGATATGAAAAGCATATGATAATACTAACACCATGTTAAGACCCAAATCACACATCAATACCTCCGCCATCTACTTTAGCATATATGGAGTGTTATATACTCTGGATGGGAGATACATTAGTCAAGTTAGTTCAATATTTAGGCTTTAAGACTCACTTGATACCATTATAACCATCTGAGCTTATACAAAGAGAGCATGCACTTGTGGTGCCAAACTAAGAACTAGAGCCTCAAGGAGAGCCAGCACTAGTGAAACCAATAGCTAAGAAGGATAGAGAGGATTTTACATCAACAATAAACTAGGGAGAGATAAAGCCCACAATTATTGGATTAAAGCAGGAGATTAACAATATAACAGAGATGACCTTTGGTAACATTTTTTTAGTGACAATTTCAAAATTGCAACTAAAAGTTAGCTCTTAGTGATGATTTTTGGAAAACGTCACCAAAGGGTTAACATTTCATGACATTTTGCAAAATCGTTGCTACATCTAAGCCTTTGGTGACACTCTCTAGGGGTAGTCGCCAAAGGTTGACCCTTTTTCGACGATTTAGTGAAATCATCGTAAAAAGCAAGACTTTTGGTAATGATTTTTTAATTGTCACTAAACGGTTAAATAGCAATACCACTCTCTCAAATAGTTAAATAACAAAACCACCTCTTATTTATAATTATGAATTCATTAACTTTGACTTGATCATTTTTTAACTGAACATCATATTGAGAAAATTCAAGTTTAATATTATTGATAATGATTCTAAGTATAAAAATAAATTTAGCTACCAAAAATGTCAAATCATGATATGTGATAAGTAATATAATATAATGATATATGATAAGTAATATAAGATTGTAATTAGAAGTTTAACTATTCTTACAGACAAAACAATAAACAAAATTACACACCAATTCCATAGAAAAGAAAAAGAAATAATTTTTCTGAATTCCAAGTGACATGAGACTCAGTAGATAAGGTAAACGGGTTCTCTATGACTGGATTCCTATAAAGGCTCCTTGCACATTTAAAGACATCAATTGAAGCAATCAAAGATCTTCCCCCAGAAGTTGGTTTATTGACACCTCCTTCTAACAAATTCTTAGCTTTAACCAAACTAGCAACCAGATGTAGTATAGATCACTGAATTATCTGAACCGCATGTACCATGCATTTCACCTAAAGAACAAATAGTATAGAACTTAAAAAGCTAAATCAAACAGTATAAGGAGCCTAAATTCAAACATTACATACCCAATTGATTGAATCGACCACAAAGAACAAATATAGACTTTACAATCGATGATTGTTCTAAAACAATTAATTTAGTAATCCTATAAGGGCCATTGGAATATTGCCACAACCTCTATTTTCATCTATGTTCTCTTGAAGATTCAAGGAAGCTTTACAAAACACATAGTATATACAATCACACTTTCATCTAATAACTCCCTAACAAAAAAATAGATGCAACTAATAAAGGACGAGAGCTAATTCGGATGATACTAAAAACATTAAAGAAGAAGATCAGTCATTGAAGGCAAGCGATGATTAGATATTGATAAGAAGATTTATAGTGCACCGATTTGTTCTTCATCAGAGAGAATTCTGCCACATTCCTCCCATCAGAGCTCATTTCTGCCATTGGAAACTATCTGGCATGTTGACATTCCACGATGAATTTATGTTAAAAGTTTATTATAAAAAGTCAATAGAATAAACAATAAGTCATAAATATAATCAATATAGAAGAATTATATCTAGGGTGCTCGAAATTCTCATAGCTATCTTTTTTTATCAAGTTATTGTATTTGAAGGTCTATAATAAATGGAGTAACAAATCCTTTACCATGTTAATTGACTTGCTCAATGATGCATTATCTATTATACACAAATTGCCCAAATTTTACTATGAAGCAAAGAAATTATTAAGGGGCCTTAGATTAGGATATATATCAATACATGCTTGTAAGTATGATTGTGCTATATTTTTGAAGGACAATAAAGATCTTGAAGAATATCTCATTTGTGGTACTTCAAGGTGGAAAGTGGATGATGGGAAAGGGAAAAAGATATCGAAAGTATTGAGATACTTCCTTATTAAACCCCAACTATGAAGGCTTTGTATGTCAATAAAAATAATATGAGGTGGCATAAAGAGAAATGCATGATGATAACATTATTCATCATCCAGTTGACTCAAAGGCATGGAAAGAATTTCATGGAAAGTTTCCATGGTTTGCAGAGGAATGTCATAATGTTTGACTTGGTTTAGCCTTTAATGGATTCAATCCATTTGCTAATGTAAGTATTTATTACATCATGTGGCTGGTAATTCTTGAGCCATACAATTTACCTCCATAAAATGTATGAAGGAGACATTTTTATTATCTTTGCTTATTATAGGACCTACTACTCCTAGTAAGGATATCGATATATACATGTAATCATTAATTGATGATTTAAACCATCTATGGGAGGTTGGATTAGAAACCTATGATGTTGTGGAAGGTGAAACATTTACAATGAATGTGGTTATTTTGTGGACTGTAAAATTTTCCAATTTATGGCAATTTGTCTGGATAGAGTTTTAAAGGGTATATGGCATGTCCTGTTTGTAACCATCAAACTCATTAAACAAGGTTATGAAGTAAAATATGATATATGAGACATCGTCATTACTTGGAACATGGGCATAGATGGCGAAGAAGCAAATTATTTAATGACAAAGAGGAACATAGTGAAGCTCCTTTGCACTTATCTGGTGATGATGTGGTTGACCGACTATCACATTTGGGTGACTTTATACCTAGCAAACACCCAAGTAATAGAAAGAGAAAGTGAAGTGTTGTTGATCTTAATTGGAATAAAAATATCATAATTTTCAAATTGCCATATTGGAAGGGATTGCTATTGGGGCACAATCTTGATGTAATACATATTGAAAAAAATATTTATAAGAATATTTTAGGTGCTGTGATGGGAATTGATAGCAAATCGAAATACACAATTAAGGGTAGATTAGCTTGGAAGATATGAATATAAGAAAAGATTTTCATTTGAAAAGAAGAGACGATGGGTCGTACACCATACCACTTGCATGTTACATGTCAAAAAAAGGAGAAGCAAGCTTTTTGTCATTCTCTTAAATTAGTCAAGTTTCCTGATGGGTATGTATCTAATATAGCCTGTTGTGTCAATATTAATAAGGGAAAAGTTTAGGGGTTGAAAAGTCATGATTTTCATATACTTCTGCAATGATTACTTACTATTAGAATACGTGAGTTTTTGTCAAAGGATGTGCCCATAACTTTGGGACAACTTGTAACATCCCGTTTCCATATAACGGGTTGAACCATAGAAACGGGTACACGTGTGATCAGTCAGAGAAATTAAGAAAAACACATTCCATGCTCATGCAATAGTGAACAGTGATTTTCGCACATGAAAAATACCTGTACATGCATTCATGACATTTTCCCGGTA
>JAOTAY010000007.1:26357173-26368417 GCA_025629805.1 Erythroxylum baracoense | reverse complement strand
CTATATAAATAAAAATATAAATAAATTATTTTTAAATATAAATCACATATAATAGAATAAAATAAAATTTAATAAAATAAAATAAAATATATTAAATAAATAATACTAATATTTTTATATAATTAATAATAAATAGTATATAATTAATAATAAATAATAAAACTTTTATTATTTTAAAATAGAAAATATATAAAAAATTATTTGTCACGGTTGTGACTTGAACCGTGACTTTTTAATTGGACATGATTTCTATTTTAAAATCATGACATTAAACCTCCTGTAATAACCATTTTAATATCAGGGATATAATAATCATTTATTATACATTGCACTCCATTTCATCTATCTTTCAAACAATATTTCACTGCATTACATTATGAACCTTTCCATCTCTTCCAATCAACTTTTCACTATATTCATTCCATTCCATTATAAACCGTTCTGTTCTGTTCCATTCCATTTCATTTCATTCAATTAATTGAGATCCAATCAAATAGACCCTAAGGTTTAACATATTAAAAAATTATAAAAAATAATTAATCTAAATGTTGGAAACAATATTTCTATCATATAAGAGTAAGACTGCGTACTATTAGACATTTTCAAATCTCGCATCCCAGTGAGATTTTCACTAGGTATTGTTATTGTTGTTGTGTTAATTTTTAAATGTGAAATAAATAAAAATATTTTTGTGAAACCATTGTTAGATGCTTGTTGGGATAAGAATATATAAATGGGTGATAAAACTAGGCAAATTAGGTTGACAAATTGACTTCTTGCCTTCTAATAATTAGGTTTTCAATTAATTAATCAATTGTTAAATAATATGCATTAGTACACCTCACGTTGGGTTGTCGACTTAATACTCCATTGACTAATAAAATAATCATTAGAGGAAAACTAAATAAAGTTGTCTTGCACCATACATCAGACCATATCAATCAAAAGGAAGCAAAAAATAAACAAAATCAACAACAATAACATTCGGTACGAATCCTACTGATATGCGAGATATGAAAAAGTCTAATGGTACGTAGTTTTACTCCTAACTAGTAGAGAGATTATTTTCGAAAAAAGAAGAAAAAATTAAAGAAAACAAAGAAGATTAATTAAGTCATACATATGGTCATAAAATAGAATTAATCATGAAAAAAGACCACCGATCTAACAAAAAAATTTAGTATCAATACGAATTTTATTTTCTAATAAAAATTATTTAACTTTTTAATTATCATTAACATAATATTAAAAATAATATGTTACAGAAACAACCTCTTTGTAAAAATATAAAAATAAATTTGCGTATATTATGATTCTCCCTAAATCTTTGCAAAGCGATGAATCTTATGTACTGAATACCTTGATTTTGACTTTATGTAATTTTAAAATAGATCTTTTAAAATTTTTATGGTATAAACAAGTCCTTATTTTCACTATAAATTAATTAATAAATTATGTTTATCAAAATAGTTTTGCAAACATCGTATTAACTATAAGGATTTATTTATCAAATTTTAAAGGCTCATTTAAATTTTTATTAAAACTTTAGGTTGTTTTTAAAATTAAGAATAGAAATTTAGATTAGAAAAATGATTTTAAGCTCATCAAATTCTCTGTTTCACTTACTCTGTTCTATTAAATTTTATTCATACATTTATGTAGAATCCATTTAAATATGTAAATAAGATTTAATAGAACATGGTAAAAATATCATAATCGGATATATGATCGCACTTTAAGAGGATTACGCGGGAAAGTCAACTACAATGATTGAGAGTCCAAATTGGAGAAACTCACACATTATGAAGTATTTGGCATTTCCTTTACCCCATGTGCGGAAAGTAAAAGACTTTGTTAGATATTGTCGACTTGAATCTTACGTGATTTGGAAATTAAATGAAAACCAATTTATGAGATTGAGATGGAGATGGAGATGGAGATGCAGATGATTAATGGTGTCGTTTAGAGATAACGGCTGCAAATTTAAACAGCAGTTAGCAAATTGACCGTTCGGTCAGTTGTGGGGTATTGGGCAGTGACAACAGGTGGAAGAAGCCATCAACAATCAGTACTCGACCGATTGCTTTATTGCATTGATAAGAAAGAAACCAAATGAGGTCCAGAGAAAGGACCCTTTTCATCTCTCAACCAGAGAATATCTAGTTACTTGGAAAAAAGAAAAAAGAAAAGATCTCTTTTTGTTGATACCCTGAAGAAGATCTCTTGCGATAAAAAAAAAGGATCACTGTATCATCAGAGAGGAGGTGGATGATGCAGAGTGTGGGTGAGAAATTCAGGACCTTCGTTAAGGACAGATGGCTGGTGTTTGTGTGCTCAATGTGGGTGATGTCTTGTGCAGGGATTGGTTACTTGTTTGGGAGTATATCTCCAGTGATAAAGAGCACTATGGGGTACAATCAGAGACAGGTGGCTTTGCTTGGTGTGGCCAAGGACTTGGGTGATAGTATTGGGTTTGTGGCTGGGAGCTTATGTGAAATCCTCCCAATTTGGGCCATTATGATTGTTGGCGCTGTGCAGAATTTTGTTGGTTATGGTTTGGTTTGGCTTGCGGTCACTCAAAGATTGCCTTCTATGCCACTCTGGGTGGTGAGTACAAGCTCTTGCCATGGATTTTCAGTCGTCTTCTCTACATCAGAGCTTCTTTCTTGATTGGTCTTATGCGATTTCAGCATAGAATTTTCTTTGGTTTTTTTTTTTTTTACATTCTTATTCTTATAGAAGTTTAGGAACTGGTTTCTGAGAGAAGTTTGATTTCTGCATTAATTGTCTCCTCCTAATTGCGATGCCCTAATCTTCATAGTTAATTCTTTCTTCATATTCAAAATTCTTTTATGATGTACATAAACAGAACTAATTGTTATAGTTGCTACTGGGGGAACTCTTTTACATGACACGATGGTGGATCCTAGTTGGGAAGTTAACATCATGTTCCTGTTTTTTTTGTTTTGTACTTTTGTTTAACTCGTACTGACAGACTGAATTGATCTTGTTGAGTTCTCCAGTCTCGTTTGTCTCTCGTCCTCGCACCAGCAGACCAACGTAACAGGATCACATTTAGATTGATGTGTTACACACCAGTTTGGCATTTAGCTGCTAGCTATGTTTGACTATCAGCTTCAGCTAACAATTTTTACCGTAATTTTAGTTGAATCACTGCTGCAGAGTTAGATGTCTCCTACTCATATTTTAGTCTGCATTAATGTAATACCATAACAAAATAGTCATTGCTTTCCTTAAAGGAAAATATAGTATTAGCTAATTAAATCTTGCTCGAGAGATCAACTTATGAATCAGATTTGACTTATATACTGCTCGCTTTACAATGCCAAACATTAATTCATGTCCTCTCTAGGATAAATTTAGTCCATATGCAGAATTCATTGCATATGCAGCATTAGATATAATAATTGGGTTAAGTATTTTCTGATCTCCTGAAAATTTTTAACCTTTTAGCCATTTGTATAGGCAAGTAGGAATTTGATGATCATAATGATAGTGTGGATTCTTCTGCCTGTAACCTGATTATGATGTTTTGGATATCGGGTTTCCTGGAGGGATGTGAAGAGTTTTGACAGTACAAGAAGTAAAATCTTCGCACATAAGAGATGCTCCTTCATTTTGAATTATCTTATACAGATGTCTATCAATACCAGATTCTGTCAACCTGGCTTCCGAATTTCTCATCTGAAATTCGGATAGCAAAGTCTTCAGTTTTGACATCTATCAAACAAATATTAACGATACTTTCTTCTGCAGTTGTGTGCTGCCATATTTGTAGGGACAAATGGTGAGACCTACTTCAACACAGGAGCTCTAGTTTCAAGCGTGCAGAACTTCCCCAAAAGTCGGGGTCCTGTTGTTGGGATACTGAAAGGATTTGCTGGATTGAGTGGTGCAATTCTGACTCAGGTGTATGCCATTTTCAATGCCCCAAGCGAAGCATCACTCATCTTTATGGTTGCAGTTGGACCTTCAATGGTTGTTATTGCTCTAATGTTCATTATTAGACCTGTAGGAGGTCACAAGCAAGTTAGGCCATCTGATAATTCAGGTTTCCTGTTTACCTACAGCATTTGCCTCATTCTGGCGGCCTACTTATTGGCAGTACTGATAGTTGAGGATTTAGCCAACCTAAGTCAAACCTTGATCACATTGTTGTCAGTAATCTTGATTATTCTTGTATTGCTGCCTATATTAATCCCAGTTGTGCTGGTTTTCTTTCCAACGCCAAGACCTCAAATAGAGGAGAGCCTTCTTTCCGAGCCTGATAAACAAGTAGCTGGTAAATCTGAGCTGGAACGGAGTGGAAGTTCATTCATTCTAAGTGAGGTTGAGGATGAAAAACCTGCAGAAGTGGAGTCACTTCCAGCATCAGAAAGGCATAAACGAGTTGCTCAATTGCAAGCTAAGCTCTTTCAAGCTGCTGCTGAAGGAGCAGTAAGAGTCAAGCGCAGAAAAGGCCCACGAAGAGGGGAAGATTTCACTCTGCTGCAGGCATTAGTAAAGGCAGACTTTTTTCTCTTGTTTTTCTCTCTTGTTCTGGCTTCTGGGTCTGGTTTGACTGTTATTGATAATCTGGGTCAGATGTGCCAATCTTTAGGCTATAATGATACAAGCATATTTGTAACCATGATCAGCATTTGGAACTTTCTAGGCCGTGTTGGTGGTGGCTACTTCTCGGAAGCTCTCGTTAGGTAAAGTTTTCATCTTCATGGCTCACCCTACTAACAATCATCAACTTCCATCTATATTCGCACATATGAGATGTATAACTATATTTTTTTTCTCTCCAGAAAATTTGCTTATCCAAGACCACTGGCCATGGCTGTCGTTCAAGTTATCATGGCAATTGGACTTCTGTACTATGCTATTGGCTGGCCTGGACAAATTTATGTTGTCAGCATTCTGATAGGACTTGGCTATGGCGCCCATTGGGCAATTGTGCCTGCCTCAGCCTCAGAGCTTTTTGGCTTAAAGAGCTTTGGTGCCTTGTACAACTTTCTTACATTGGCAAGTCCTACAGGCTCTCTTATATTCTCTGGTGTCATTGCAAGTGGCATTTATGACTATTATGCAAAAAAACAAACACAGCTAAATTTAGAACCTTTGCTTGCAATACATCTTCAAGAGGAAAAATCACTTACATGTTCAGGCTCCATATGCTACTCCCTTACATGTGGGATAATGTCAGGTCTTTGCATTATAGCAGTGATCTTGAGTTTGATAGTTGTTCATCGGACTAAGAGTGTCTACAGTCAGCTTTACGCAAAGACCATTGTTTGAATTGCCAAGAACAAGCAAGTTGTAAACATCCTCCAATGACAAAGAATCCTGCTAAAAGAGAAACGATACTCGTCATTTGTCAATCAGTTACTCAAGAAAGTAAGAAGCTATCAGTGAAGGACAGTCTTTTCATTTCATTAGTGTGAAATTTTTAGATTCCTGGATGGATTTTGAATTCTTTTCAGGCAAAACTAATTCATCTTCGACCATAGTTTCACATTTTTAGACCTGCAGGCTATTTCATCATCTTCGGGTCATAAAGCAACAGAGGTGTCTATTCTCATTATGTCTTGAACTGGCCAATTTATTAGACTTGTTGTGCCAAACATGGATTTGTTCAACAGAAAATGAATATCATCTTTTTATTACTTCATTATCTTTATGTTCAAACCTTGTATGTCTAAATCCAATGGCAGCCTGATATGGAACTCTGTAGGTGATGCTTATGAATGAGCAGATCCTTTCAAAGTTCAGTTCTAGTATTTGGAATTCTCCTCTCAGGAGGCAGATTCCAGCTGACAAGCAATGAGCTTCTCATGGCTTACCAAATTAAAGCTTAAGATGAACAACAATGGGTTTAAATTTGGATTGATGGTGCAATTGACAACTATTGCATCACTGTCGAATTTATACCTCTGAGCTCTTTCTGATTGCCTTGCAACTTTCAGGATAAGAACAGAATCATAATGTTCAGATATCCTAAAGAACTACTTGCTAGTTCTCTCTTTCCTATCAATCATCTCATTATCTGCAGATTTAGAACTGAAATATCCATTCCTTGTTGCACCAAGAAAGAAGAGTTTAACGTCTTTTGACTTTTACTTAAAATTTTCTAATCGTACAATTTGTTCTTGCAATCTACTAATCTGTAAATCCTATTCCCATGACATTGCAGAGCAGGAATTATACTTACTCAAGCAAAACTGCAGTATGTCTTCTCTGCTATAATGATTCTTGTGAACAAGTTGCTTACCTAACATTACAGTGCCACATATTGATGACCTGGAATTTCACAAATGAACCCAGGAATAAATGTTAAGCTTATCCTGACATGGTTAGGTAGTTGCCTGGTTACTGGTTCATACTTTAAATACAGGCATCCTATTCCGGCCCTTATTAGGCAATTCCAGGTTTGAACCTATCATACTGTCCATTTGGGATTAAAAGTTGCACCCCTCCATTTCTGGCAAGTAATCTTAATGAGTATTGCTCTCTTCCAGGAAAACAAAATCCTGACAACTCCAATCTATATGGTAAGAACATAATAAAATGCATTAAGTCCATGACAGTAACAAAGGCTGACTCTTGTATGAACCCAAATCTGCCTAAGAAAAAGAGAAACGAAGATATGGAAATTTCACGGTATTTCACATCAGATTCTCCAGAAATGACAAAAAACAGAGTTAAAACCTGGTTACCAATTTTATCAGTCAGAACTAGATATTGTATTTGGATATAATTATTGCATTGCCAATACAAGATTCAAGCAAATCCAGAGATATTAAATGAATCACTTTTTTTACTCTGGATTTTGACTAGTTATTCAACTTTTGATGGTTACTGAACTTGCACAAGTAAGTTGAATTGATTGCAACTTGAATCT
Source organism: Erythroxylum baracoense (assembly GCA_025629805.1). Taxonomy (NCBI): domain Eukaryota; kingdom Viridiplantae; phylum Streptophyta; class Magnoliopsida; order Malpighiales; family Erythroxylaceae; genus Erythroxylum; species Erythroxylum baracoense. Next base: position 26,361,510 of record JAOTAY010000007.1, on the reverse strand, counting down.
GTAAATAGAACACTGTATATGCAGTTTTACCTTTTAACTGCACAAGATGACTGTATTACCAAATCTTTAGTATGTTCATCCAACCTCTTCTTTTTTGGTCTTCATCAAGATTTTATCTTCATCTATTCTTTAAGAAGAATATTAATATTGTAAATTTTTTTCATATTTGTCTGTTTATTTAGAGAATTATGTTGGTTTTCATAAAAATCTAATAAGATACAATAACCTTTATAAATTTAGTAAAGTTATTTTTTAATATTGATAATATAATTATAAATATTTAAATTCCAGATATTTTAATATCTTTTTTTATATGATTTTTTTTAGTATTTCCATATTTTTAACTTACCATAATTTTGCATTCCTATTAACTAGAGTAAAAACTAAGCATGGTTGTTGTTTTTTTTTTGCCGTGAAAATTTAAAAGGTTAGTTTTTTGGCCTACATTTATCACTATAAATACACATAGTACAAAGCTTTATAATATATAATTCCATATTTTGCTCAGACTTGAAGAAAATAAAACAAATATAAGAGAAAAAAAAACCCTTCTTTTCCAGGAATTCGAGGTATCTGAAACTAATATATCAATGGCGCTTCTTCAATCCAACTCTCTTTAAATGGGTAACTTTCATCTCTCTGTATCTAATTATATGCATGTTTATATATGATCACATGTGTTTGGACTTATATTGAGCTCCGTGTCGGTAATTTTTGATAATTTAGCTTCTTTGTTGTACATTGTTGCCCGATGAAGAGAGGAACCCTCCAGGGTTTAGTGTAAAGCACTGCAATTATCATTTTAAGAACACATGAAAAATTTCCTCATTTTTTGGAAGCCCATCAGAACAAGTTTTTTTTTTTTTCACGTTTTTTGTTGGGTAGCGGTGGAGTTGGGGGTTTCTGTTGTTCAATTGTGGATTAGGGTTTATCTGCTTTTAAGAGTTTGATGCTTGAAGTGCATGATGACTGAAATTATGTGACGGATTCTGAGGAAACAAACAATTCTTTGGTTGTTGAGATATCACTGACGGATTGATTCAACTTGGGCACTTGATGACATTATTTCACAAGAGCATGTTTTTATAAGCTGGTTTTCATTCTCATGCCTGTTTGTTGCTTCTGGGAATTGAGATCATTGGTTTGTTAAGTGAGGCTGATTTATTTCATGATTTTGGCGCTTTTTGTGAAAGATAAGTCTGCATCAATTTACGATCTTTTTACAATCTAGTGAATGTTGCTTCCATGATTATGTGCTTCTACGTGAATGGCAAATCTGCATGGTATTACAGTAGTTCTGCAACGTGGCATGTGGAATTCTGTTGATGATGTTGCGTACTGCATTCTCGGGCCTTCATAAATGTTATTTAGTTACTTTATTTGATCATTTAATTGGTCTTTGAAAACTTTCTAAATCAAAGATGACGAGAAACATTCATATTGTTTCTATCTTTGATGTTGCTATCCTTGATCAATTGCAGCTGCTAGTATCCAGCTCAAATTTGAGGCACTTGTTTTTCTTTCTCTACGGATATAATTTCCTTATCTGGATGTATTTGCCACACCTTATGTGTTCTGCTTGGCAGCTTTAATATAAGTTTTTCAAATTAAAATTTTATTAGAACTACTTGATGGCTGCATTTCCAATATCTCAAGTTGTTTCCTTTTTTATTTTCGCAATGTAGCATTTACTGTTTTATTGTTTTATGACTTTGCAATCATGTATGGAATGGAAAAGTTGGTTAATATATTCTTTTTTCATATTTATGAATAGATATAGATTATAAATGTTCACAGTGCAGTAGCCTTGTTTTCTTAAAGGTGTTTTTCCCGTAATTCTTGGAATTCTTTTGACATTATGTGCATACTTCTTTCGACCTTTGAATTCATAAAACGTGTCGAAAAGAAAGCAATATATGATTAAAGAGCAGCAGACAGTTATGTTTCCATATTTTAATTGTCTTTGATTGATCAAGGTCAAATTGTTCAGCAATAAAGATGGGAATTCATAACCCTTCTTATAGAAGATAGTTTCCTTATCTTGTGTTTCATTTTGTTCTTTTATTAGGGTTTCTGTAATGAAGGCAGCTTCTTGGAGATGCATACCTACATTCTAGTTGTATATTATTCATATTGATGATCGAATTCACCAATAAGCGCAAGCACTGCCAGTTGTGATTCAAAGTGAATATGGAATGCAATAAAGAAGAGGCCTTAAAGGCTAAAAGTGTTGCAGAGAAGAAGTTTGCTGATAAGGACATTGTTCAGGCAAAAAGATTCGCTTTGAAGGCCAAAAACTTATACCCTGATCTTGATGGTATCACTCAATTTCTTGCAACCCTTGACGTGTTCATCTCTGCCGAGCAAACAACAAGTGGGGAAGTAGATTGGTATAAAGTCCTTGGCGTGGATCCCTTTGCTGATGATGACACAATCAGGAAACATTACAGAAAATTGGCTCTCCTTCTTCATCCTGATAAAAATAAATCAGTAGGTGCTGATGGTGCTTTTAAGATTATATCCGATGCCTGGAGTTTGTTGTCAGATAAAACAAAGAAAATTGCTTATGACCAGAAGCAAAAAGTTGGGGATATGTATCGAAGAGTCCCAAATTGGACATCACATGTTCCAAATCATCAGAATGGTTTCCATAACATCTTCAACCGTAGCAATTCATATGCATGCACTCCGAATGGTGCTGTGCATTCTAATCTTACTCCTCATTCTTCCAAGTCCAATACCTTTTGGACAACTTGTGATGCTTGCAAATTACAATTTGAGTACCTTCGGGTGTATATGAACCGCAGCCTCTGCTGCCACAACTGTCGGTATCCTTTCATTGCTGTTGAGACACCACCTCCACCTATTCATGGCAGGGACCACTCTACTTCGGGGACTTCTTTCATGCGGTCACAAAATTGTTATCCAAATTCAAGGTTTGAATGCTTGCATGTTAAAAGAAAGAATCCGGAGCCGGCAACAAGCATGGGAGCAGCAGCTCATCCTGGTACTTACTCTAGGACAATTAACGTTGGAAATGTGCCATCAGCAGCTTTTGTTTCTTCTCAACATGAAAAATTGAAAAGAAATTATGAAGAGGCATCAATTGCTTACATGAGAGGAGAAACCTTTCAACTGAAACCTCAGCCTCATAAAAAAATGGCCACGGATTCAGCGACCAGGTCCTTAAATCCGGGCTCAAGTTCTGTGCCAAAAGGCGAGGGGCTGAAAAATAAAAGACATGCTGAGGAGCAAAGAACAGGCAAGCATCCAAAAGAGAAAGCAAATCAAATGGGAAATGAAAATGGAGATTTTGGTCCAGTGGGTTCTCAAAAAGGTAGGTTCTACGTACGAAGAAGCATTAGTACAAGAGAATTGTCACAACTAGAAGTCCGAAACATTTTGATGGAGAAATCTAAGAACGATATTCGCGCAAAGATTAATGAATGGAATACTATTGCTGTCGCATCCAGGACTTCAGCGATGGCTTCTGTACCAATCATTTCTGAGAAAGAGATAGAGAAGGAAAACCATCGGAACAACAGTACTCCAGATGGCAAGATAGCTGATGCAAGCAAAGACCAGGAGTTTGTAGATACCAAGACCAAAGCTGACGTCAGTATGGCTGTCTCTGCCAGTGATAATAATGCTCTAGATGGAAAGGATGTCAATCCATTATCAATGATTGTTTCAGATCCGGACTTTCATGATTTTGACCATGATCGCTCAGAAATGTCATTCGACAAAAACCAGGTTTGGGCTGCTTATGATGACGATGATGGGATGCCTCGCTATTATGCTATGATTCATCAGGTGATGTCATTAAAACCATTTAAAGTGCAGATCAGTTGGCTTAATTCCAAAAGTAACCATGAATTGGCCCCAATAAACTGGATTGGCTCTGGCTTTTACAAGACAACTGGGGACTTCTGGATAGGCAAACGTGAAGTCAATAAGTCTCTTAATTCTTTCTCACACAAGGTTAAGTGGACCAAGGGTCTTAGAGGGACGATCAAAATCTTTCCTAGAAAGGGAGATGTTTGGGCTCTTTATAGGAATTGGTCTCCTAATTGGAATGAGCTTACTCCAGATGAAGTCATACACAAATACGATATGGTAGAAGTCCTCGAAGACTATAATGAGGAAAGTGGAGTAACCGTCATTCCACTCATTAAAGTTGCTGGTTTAAAGACAGTGTTCCGCCAGCATTTTGACCCTACTAGAATCAGAACAATTCCAAAAGAAGAGATGTTTCGGTTTTCTCACATGGTCCCCTCATACTTGCTAACAGGTCAGGAGGGCCACAATGCTCCACAGGGTTGTTGGGAGCTTGATCC
>JAOTAY010000007.1:26346890-26357073 GCA_025629805.1 Erythroxylum baracoense | reverse complement strand
TGGTCTCCTATTTGGAATGATCTTACACCAGATGAAGTCATACACAAATACGTTATGGTAGTAGTGCTCGAAGACTATAATGAGGAAAGAGGAGTAACCATCTTTCCACTCATTAAAGTTGTTGGTTTAAAGACAGTGTTCCGCCAGCATTTCGACCCTACTAGAATCAGAACGATTCCAAAAGAAGAGATGTTTCGGTTTTCTCACATGGTCCCTTCATACAGGCTCACAGGTCATGAGGGTCAAAAAGCTCCAAAAGGTTGCTGGGAGCTTGATCCGGCATCTACACCCCTGGAACTTCTTCAGGTACTTACTGAAGTTCAGGTGAAGGAAATGGTGGAGATTATTGACAAAGTTGACGAAGAAGCTCATGATGGGGATTGCAAAAGGGTCAAGGATGAAGAATTGGTTGAAGGTGGAAACATATTGGAAGGAAACCGTGTTCAACTTTCTGCAAGAGATGAAGAATTGGTTAAAAGTGGAAACACATTGGAAGGAAACCATGTTCGGCTTCCTGCAACAGATGAATTGGTCAAAGGTGGAAACACGTTGGAAGGAAACCATGTTCAACTTTCTGCCAGAGATGAAGTTACAAAGCCTGAGGTGAATGACACCAACAAAGATAAGATTATTGTGTATAAACGGAGGAGGTATAGAAAGTAGAGAAAGCTGCAGGCTTCTCTGTTAGGTTTGGTTTATGAGTGTAGGGAGTAGTTCACAGCACACAGTCGAGAAGTTGGAGAAAAAAGAGTTTAGACATTTAAGTCATCATAGGAACACAATTAGTCTTTGAAAACTCCTGTTGATACGAAGAGTAGTGATGAACCATCATGCAAAAACAGATTTTGTTTCTTTTTCCGGGTGGCTTTACAGTTTCATCTGAAGTAGAGCCCAGGGAGTTGCGACTTCAGGTGGTATGGATGGGTCAATTTTCATACTGAGGCACAGATCCTATAGCCTGACATTTTGGCTGAGCTCTATTAATGTTTCAATAGTGTCATTGTAAGGCCTTCAAAGGACTGACTGAATTTATGAAATGAGAAATTTCATATCGTAGGATCCCCACAGGAATTGGTTACAACATATACATTCTTTACAACTTTGATTCTTCATATGCAGAAATCACAGAATCTTAAAAAGTCTTTTTTCTCCCTTGTGCACTCATTAGTCTGTTCTTCCTCCTTATTTCAGGCATCTTTTACAAGTTGCTTTCAGTTTGATGTTGTTAACCATGATATATGGTCTCCTGGTTGGAGAATCATCACTCCATTAAAGAAGCTTTCGGGTTTGACAGAATCATTGGCAGGTCATCATCTATATTTCCAAGGCCTGCTGTATTTAGATGTGATGACTAATAAACCATTCTTTCAGAATTCATGTTTCTCAGCTCTGACATCTCAATTATTATCTTAGATCTGCATCTGTCTTAGGTTTGGCAGTGGAGTTGGGTCTTATCTAAATCAAGAGTCAATTTTAAAAAAATTATGTCGCTTTGATCAATTAATCTTTAACGGCCATTATAGTCTTCCTAAATGATCAGACTTTGAAAGTTCTAGTTTGAGCCCAACAAAAACCTGTGTTTGGAATATTAATGCTAGTGCCAGTAACTCACAAGGTATTAAGTGAAGTCATATCATTTTTAAATTGTTTAAAAATATTTTTAGTTTTTATATCTGATGCTAAAAGATGATAAATTAGTTTGATTCTATTTGATCGAATTTAAGTTCAATTTTTTAACTTGGTTACAGAGTCTGATCAACCATAATCGATCGATCCAATTCGAAACCAATAGCTCAAATCAAGTTTAATCAAACTGATGTTCATATTTAAGTTAAACCACTCAGGCCCTGTTCAATTCTTGCAATCCATTGTCAATCTTATGAATAACATAACTTTAGAGTTTTATTTATAACACAATGATATGGTTAACAATTTGATTAAGCTTGAAATCAACACGTTAAGTCAATTAAGATTCGAGTCGATTTCGATTTCAAGATGGTCAACTAAAGATGGTTCGAATAAAAAAAATAGTTTTTAAAAAACTTAAGAAATAAACTATTAAATAAAATATCAAATTTTATTTAAAATTTGATTAAGATTTAAACTGAAAAATTCTTATACTATTAAACTTTTTATTATTTATATTTTTTAAAGGTAACCTTTGAGTCAAATTAGAGTTGAAAAGACACTTCTTTATCATTTTAGGTTTGATTCCAACCATCAGTCCATCACCATCTCTACCTGAAGAGCATATATTGACTTTCTTTTGAATTAGATGAGGCTGAAGAGTACCAATCAATCCAATCATGTGCTTTTTTAAAGAAAGGACATATAAGATAGATAGTATCTTTTATTTCAATTATAATCTTTATCATTTTTTATTAAATCTCATTCATAAATATAAAGTTCATATGAATATATGGACAGCATTCAATAGCGCAGGATTTGAACATCCTAACGAAAACAAAGATCACCCGACATAATTGACATAAACATGTGGACAAAATTCAATAACACAAGATTGAAACACCCTAACGCAAACAGAGAATACCCGACATAAGTATATGAAAGCTTTTTCAAAGTGCTTGCTTATCTTGCTCTGTCTATTTCTATTTGATTCTATTCTATTCACATCAAATATCATATCAACATCATATGGTCATATTCCTTCACTTTTAATGGCTGCCATTGTATTTGTACCGCATTCCCCAAATCAACCAATCACAAACTTCAAATTGCAACTTGACATCACCTTTGCCTGCGATTTACACGAAAGGCAGAATATGCTATATATGAGTTAATTCTGAACTTATTGTTTAAATTTAAATTATTACTTTATTACTTAATTTTATAAAATATATTTTTATTAATTACTATATTACTCAATTTTTATTCAAAAGATAATAACAATAAAGTTCCACTTATATGCGAGATCGGGTGAAATCCTGTACTACGCAACCTTTTTTTTTTACAATTTTTACTCAAAAGATAACGAATTTAATTTTGACGTTATAACAAAAGGTTAATTATAATTCTATGTTATGGTTATAATATTTTTATTATGGTTGTTGTAATTATATATGTATTAATCGAAAATGTTTTTGTATAAACCATAATTGTTGCAATAATCTCGTAACTTAAATTAGGGTAAATTATTAAAAATTTCAAACTTTATTCAATTTTGCATTATTAGCGTAAAATTTAAAAAGTGGTGTTAAAATACTCCAACTTCTATTTTTTAATAAAAATAATTTGACGTTAAATTTTTTGTTAACATGAATAATGTAACGAATCATGTTAAATTAATATTTTTATTATATGACTGTGACGTATTATATTTATATGACGTATAAATTTGATTGTTTAATAAATTAAAAATATTAAACAATTTAAATAATTACTAAGTAAAACACATGGAAGAGTGTATAATTGTTTTAGAATTTTTGATATTATTATATTAAATAATAAAATTTATATGCAGCATAAATATAATATCTAGTAACTATGTGACAAAAATATTAATTTGATGTAACTCATCACTTTATTTTGGAAACGGAGGAACTTAAAAAAAATCCTTTGGATGCATACTAGGTAAACCTCTGAATTGACGCAATAGCCTGCAAATCATGCCAATCGGGTACTCTGCATTAGATAAGTCCTGTACGATAGGCTTGATCGATCGAGAGTAGGTAGGGAGATTCGAGCACATGACTTTTTAACCCCAGACTTCGCACTCCACCAACTCAATCACCTCCTCGGGGGCTAAAATTGGAAGTTAAACTTTTTTTTTAAATGAAAAACCCACAGCCGCTACCCTTTGAATGCGCATTAGGGAAACGTCGAGTTATTTTTATTAAAAATTAAGAGTTAGAACATTTTAACATCTTTTTTTAAAGTTTGGACTAATATTATGAAATTGAAAATTTTTACAATTACCCTTTAAATTATATTTCACAATTTAAAACCTTATAACCAACTACACTAGAGCAATAATGTTTTCAATAATTCAATAAATTACAATAAATTAAGAAAAATGTTGTTTATTTATAATTTCAATATGTTTAATTACAAGGGTGAGGAAAGTATCCAAGTAATAAATGACATTCATGTAAGGACAAAAAGGAGAAGAAAAAGGAAAAAGAGAGAATACTAAAATAATCATGAATCACCAAAGTCATCAGATCAGACGGCCCGAAACGCATGTCCTCATCACTAACTCCTCCTCCGCTGTTTCACCTTATCTCTTCATCACTCGGTAGAGATTAAATATAAAAAGACAATCAACAAAACGGAACCAAACCCGAAACCCAATGGACGGGCAGCACCAACAAGCTCAATCCTCCACATACCCACCGGCAACGCCGCCGCCGGTCTACCATACTCCTCCGCCGGGTGCGGCGGCGCCGTACCACCACCTGCTGCAACAACAGCAGCAGCAGCTCCAGATGTTCTGGTCCTACCAGCGCCAAGAGATCGAGCAAGTGAACGATTTCAAGAACCACCAGCTGCCTCTGGCTCGCATCAAGAAGATCATGAAAGCCGATGAAGACGTTCGCATGATCTCCGCCGAAGCCCCCATTCTGTTCGCTAAGGCCTGCGAGCTCTTCATCTTGGAGCTCACTATCCGCTCTTGGCTTCACGCGGAAGAGAACAAGCGCAGAACCCTCCAGAAGAACGATATCGCTGCCGCGATCACCCGAACCGATATCTTCGATTTTCTGGTCGATATCGTCCCGCGAGATGAGATCAAGGACGAGGCTGCGCTCGGAGGAATGGTCGGACCCACCGCCAGCGGTGTGCCGTATTATTATCCGCCCATGGGGCAGCCTGCCGGGGCTGCTCCTGGAGGAATGATGATTGGACGCCCGGCGGTGGATCATACTGGGGTTTATGTGCAGCCCCCGTCGCAGGCGTGGCAGTCGGTGTGGCAGACTGCTGCGGCGGAGGATGGGTCGTTTGGGAGTGGGAGCAGTGGGCAGGGGAATCTCGATGGGCAAGGGTATGTTTGCATGTTGTTGCTGTTTTTATTTTTCAAATTCGTGGTTTTACTCGAACTATGATTAATGTGCTTGCATTTCTAGAATGGTTTTGCTGTTTGTTACATCCAGGTTCTTCACTAAATTGTTACGACTAGGGGTTAGATGTTTGAAGTTCCTATTCAAGGTTGTCCATTTCAGGTTTTGGTAGTATATGACCGTAGTAATTTGTTGGATACTTGTTAGGTTTAGTGTGTTATACGCCATTCAATAGTGAGATCAGTGTTTCATTGAAGGCTCAAGGCTGTAGCTTGTTTGATGTGGGGTTCTGTTAGTTTGATGTCTGTAAGGAGCATGAATTATTTGATACCTGAGGAAGGACCAGAGAATGAGGATGGAGCAGAGGATTTATCACTTATGAAGAAGCTCAAAGGTGATATGAAGACAGGAAGAGGTCGTTGTTAAGGATAGATTGTCTTGGGATTTATTGTGACTGGGCAATAGTTGTGGTTATGGGGACATTTATTGAAATAAAGGCATTGCAGTCTACGGCTGACATGTGTTGCCTGATGTTTTCTTGCATCAATTCTATTGTTTGTTCTTGCATTTTGCTGATGCAAAGACAGGTTTTTAGTTCGAAGCGGCCAAATTTGGGGTTGTCAGTGCTGAACCTTGAAAGAAGTCTTTTGATTAGGCTGCAGATAAGGGAGCTTAACATACCTGTCTTTTATGTTGGGCTTGTCCTCGTGTGCATATGCTTTGTCTTAGCTCAAAAGCTTGTTTTTGGAGCTACCCTTAGGCTCTTGAACCGTCTCATCTAGGGCTTTCTGTTTTTCATTTTTACGTTAAAGTAGTTAGAAGTCATTAATTATGCTAGGACATTGCACTTTTTGTCTCTACTAGGATGGCAACTTATCCAAACAGGTTAAGTCTTCGGTTGTTAATTGGAAATTGATACTACGAAATACTGAAATCTGTCAAAAAAGCAAGGACAATGATTAAGGACAATTGTTATTGCCTTGGAGAACATCAGCAAGGCACTTGTTGTCTCTACTAGGATAGAAACTTTTCCAAACATGTTTTCTTATTATTCTTGTTGTTAATTGGAAATTGATATTGTGAAATACAGAAATCTGTCAAAAAAGCAAGGAAAATGATTAAGGAGAATTGTTAACGTCTTGGAGAGCGTTAGCATGTCATTGTAGGTAAATAATGGATGCTTTAAGTGTTTCAGCTATTAAAATCATCATATAGCTTATATTGAGGTTCATATGTCATTGTCATCCATATGCCTAAATTTACAGAAATCATGGCCTGATCCTCCTTTAATGAAGAAGTCTAGGATGTGGAGGTACCAGCCAAGTAAAGCCAACTGCTTGTATGTCCATCTTTTGCACGTACAATTTTTCTATGTTGATAGAATCCTCTCACTTTTACTGGCGGAAAAAGGAACAAATCAATCATAATCAGTTGAAAATTCATTACGTTAAAAAATTGCCTTATAATGTAAAATATTTACTTTTCTATGCTCAAACCTTTGATTTTATATTTCCGCAAACCATTCTTTGTTGTTATAGTGTTCAGAATTTGATAGCATCGGTAACTGCTCTACAAAAATCACAATGTGTTATTTCTTTACTTATTTTTTACCTTCTCAAACATGTTTGTACTGTTAAGTAGTTATCATGAATGATATACTTGAAAGGTTTATATATGCTGAGAGTACTTTCAAAATAGTTATAATTCTTAAAAGTCTGTGTTCCAGTTGCCATTTGTTGGGAATATCTTTTGGGTTAACATGCAAAAGTGAATTAGCACCAGTGAGGGAGCAGCTTTTGCTGTCTTGACATTTTTGTTTTCTTCAAATTTGCTTCCTACTCCTATTATTAGTAGGATTACGTGAGAAAGTTGAGTGGAATTGAAAAAGAAGCTAACACAGTTTAACAAAACATGTAACAAAGAGTTGGGAAGAGTTACCTTTTAGTTTGTATTTTTGTGTTCTTGATAATGATAAAGAATATTTGTAAAACTTATGCAACGGCTAGCCCTTTTTTTTCCCCATTTATATGTAGTGTAAAAAACATTCGACCAGTGTTGTGAATAGATAAATAGCAGGCCTATGAATTGTCTTTCTTCAATCTGACAAAAATTGTTCTAGCTTCATGAGCACTAGAGACTGTTGCGATGAGAGAATCACAACATGGTTCTTATTCTCCTTTCTAGTACGTGTATAAACAGACTTCTAGTGATACTGTTGAATCTGATTTTGGATCTTAAGGGCACTTTTTGCTTGAACAACTGTGCAACTTAATGTCTGCCCCAGATGCTACTCGCATGGTTCTCTCTCTTTCTCTTTGAGAGATGTTGGTTGAGTTCGCAAGTCTTTATGTATAATTGATAGGTGCCAAAATAGAATCAAGGATAGACAACATTTAAGAATAAAATACTGAGTTATTTTATTGTCAGTACGATAAAAATTCTCCATGTATGATTCATGTTATTTTTGTTTGCCTGATTACTAGAATGACATCCTGTTTACTGCTTCTAGTTAGAATTTTTAGCAATTATAAATCCTATCTGTGAGCCAAACTGTTATTCAACATACTTGGTCTTCGATCTGTTTGCATTAGTACTTTATATATTTGAACCACACACATTGATTTGTCTGTCAGACCTAAGATAGAAAATCCACTCTGATCTTTGACTCTTGCATTCAAATTTTTAGGTCTACCTCCCTTAACCACCCTAGAGAAGGAAATTGGTCTAGTTTTTCTCAGTACTTGAGCTTCTAATGCTAAATTCTACGATCCATATTCGACCTAATGGCTAATGTGTTATCTGCAGAAAGAAAATAGGACCTAATGGCTAATGTGTTATCTGCAGAAAGAAAATATATTGCAGTTGTAATTGTGTTATCGTCGGCATTTCAACGTAGAACTACTTGCTTTTGTAACCAAGGTGGAATTTTAAGGAACTCGGATTTGCTTATCTTGATATAATTGGTTTGCACTAGCTGTTGTGCTAGTAAGTGTCTGAAAGTTAAATCCCTGTTCTATTCATTCATCCAACTAAATTTATGCTGTACAATTTGTTCTAATCGTACCACTTGGGTCTGCCTTTTCCTATTTTCTTCATCTTTTATGAGATCCAACTTGCAATCTCCTTTCTGTTTTGCAGTTGACGGGACCTGAATGTGGCGGTGGTGTTCGGTGGTGCAGCAAATGGCAATCAACCGCAGAATACTACATTAGATTGGATTGGAGTTTTGCAAGCTTGTGTTTATCAACTTCTATTGTCAAGGAGGTTGTATTTAATTGTAATGGATTAACCAGCTACCTTGTTTAAACCCTTTAACTTGATGATATTGCGTCAACTTTTAACCTTCCAGTCGCTGCTATGACTTGCCTAATTATATGGAATGTGCAGTTTCTTAACCTTCTTTGCACGTATATATAAGCGGAATGCATTCACTTGGTCCCGTATATCAGCCTTTTCTTTACGAGAGTCAAAGTTGTGTATTATTGAATAATTAAAATTTATTATTTAATTATTATTATTATTGTTATTATTAATAAAAAGTATAAACATTAACAAATTTTTATTTAAGAAAAAAAAGAACTAAGAATGAAAAACAACTGCTCACCGATTGAACAGGTCCTACGTGCGCTGAACTGCGTCATACAAAGTCCTATCCTACGTAAACTGAACTACCTCGTACAAAGTCTTATGTAAACTGAACAGCCTCATACCACACCACCAGACGAAAACAAGTTCTGCGCTTTAAGGCTTCTGTTGTTCGGACGACACAGATCAGTTGGCATTGACAATGGACGCCATAGACTACGGCTTCGACCCTCTCAGAGACTTCGCTAGGGACGGCGTCCGCTTTCTCAAGCGTTGCCAGAAGCCTGATTGTTAAAGATAGAAGACTCACGGAAAGAAAGCAACTCAGAAATGAAATCAGAATTCGATTGTCTTTATTGCTGATATCAACGCTACTTATAGCAGTACAAAAGGAATTGGAACGTTAAGTAGAATCCCTAAAAATATGCTAACAACCAGATGAAAAAAAAAACAAACTTTGTGTTCCCTACAAATCAGGAACCTTATTAGTAGATATCAAGCTAACTATCTAACAGACTAACAGCTAGACTAACGACTAATTCAACTTTAACACTGATCGCCAAGGTTTTTCTTTTATCATCTTTCTTCTTCTTCTTCTTCTTCTATTCTTTCTATTAAATTTCTAGTTTCAATTAGTGTAATTAGGGTTTGGTTTTGTGGTTTCTTCGTTATGTATAGAATTCATCAAAATGGCTTGTCGTATTGCCCTCGGTTTTGTGGTGATGGGACTAGGGTACGTAGTTAAGGCCGTCTTCGTCCCGGTTAACAACATCATCCTTACTCTGCCTTTGGTTACTGTCTCTAATATACAGAGACAGAACGGAACGAAAATTTGGAGACGGAATAGAACATAAATTACAAATAATAAGGTGTTTGGTTGTGATAGACAAAACAGAAAAAATTGTCTCCGTCTTAAGGACATAAATGTATTTGATTGCAGTAGATAGAACATAAAAATAGTATCAATGACAAAAATGCTTCTCAGTATAATATAATTAAAAATATATAATTCATTGATTATTTTATAATTATATCAATATTTATTTTAAGTGTATTTGTAATTTTTAATTCCGATCAAATAATTACAATAATTAAAATATTATTATTACTTAATTAATTACATTATATTTAATTAAAATATAACTATTCATTAATTAAAATATTTTTATTCATTAACTAAATATTGTAATTAATTAATTAATTAAAATAGTATTATTAATTAATTAAAATATTATAATTAATTAATTAATTACAATATAATTAATCAAATTATTATTGTTATTAATTACTTACATTATATTTAATTAAAATATTATTATTAATTAAAATATAACTATTCATTAATTAAAATATTATCATTCATTAACTAAATATTGTAATTAATTAATTAATTAAAATATTATTATTAATTAATTAAAACATTATAATTAATTACCATATAATTAATTAAATTATTATTATTATTTAATTACATTACATTATATTTAATAAATATAATTATTTATTATTAATTAAAATATTATAATTAATTACAATATAATTAATTAAATTATTATTATTACTTAATTAATTACATTATATTT
>JAOTAY010000007.1:26335263-26346790 GCA_025629805.1 Erythroxylum baracoense | reverse complement strand
TGAATAATATTATTTTAATTAATGAATAGGTTAAAAAAATCCTACAAGTTAGATATTCTAGTGGAGGGAGGACATTTTTGAAATTTCTTTATGTCATTTGTTTCCGTCCGCAGGACGAGAAATATCGTACTATAATCTTGAAAGAAACAAAAAATTTCTGTCTTTGACTTCTGAAGACGGAATAAAAATTGGTGAAAACAGCAAGCAAATATTAGGAAGTACAAAACTTTTGTGTCCTTGTCATCCATCCTCACCCATGATGACGACAACCAAACACTACGTTAGTTCTACTTAGTTTGGTATCTCATCTATAACTTCCTTTTGTTTGTTCATATCAATTTGTTGTAAACCTACGTTGAACTTCGCTTACCCGTGTTCTGTGTGATGATTGATCAGTTGCATTGTTAGTTATCCTATTACTTTTGGCAATTCAATGAGGTATGATATGATTCTATCAAAGTAATTTGAGTTGCAGCTGTTCCTTATGAATTAAGAATCAGTCTTTTGTCTGCTAAAACATCGTCTTAGTTGTCCTGTGGCATCTTTTAAGACTCGAATGTGTGATGATCTTAAGTTCCAATATGTGTTCTGATGGTTTCGTTTAACAACAGCTAAAGCAACTTTGTATTAGTTGTTCTGATGGTTTGGTTTGCCAATGATAAATATGTATAATTTGCAGGCATATAGACACAGCATACAACTTGGAGGAGCTAAGATGAAACTCATACTTATGGACTTTTAGGTTTCTTTTTCATTTGAACTCCTTTATTACTTATTATTGTTTTATTTTTGTGTTAGGTTTGTTGCAACTATTCAATTTATTAGTTATTTTAAATTGGATTTAAAATCATCAATTGTTGGGATGCTTTTGCTTCGGACAGATCACCTGTTTCTAAAAACCTGTGTCACTCTATTCCAATTAAGATATTCCCATTGGATGGATGGATATTAATAGAAATATAATGGCACAGGCTTTTGGGAATAGGTGATCTAAACTTGTTTTTTATTTCTTTATTTTTTATAATTTAATTTGTCATATAGTTAATATATAATTATTTAATATTAATTATCAACAAAAATTATGAATATTTTGATTTTAATAGTTTAATTTAAAATAATTTAATGATTACTTAATAAATATAATTTAAATATAAAATATCCTTAATATATATACATTTTGAATAAAATTTCTTCAGGTATTAAAAATGTTTATTAAAAATAAATGTTAATTTATAAATAAAATTTTAATTATTATATTATTTATTTTAATAAAATGTAATAATATTATTGATAATTTATTAATAAATATTATATAAGAGATTAAAATAATTTTTATTTTATTATTTTATAAAAATAATTTATCTTTTAGTAATAAAATATAATCTGAAAATTTTTTACTTTAAGAATTTAAATTCGTTTACAAAAAATTGACCGGATCCTAACTTAATCGAAAGTTACCTTTAAGGCGGTAATAAACCATGCCATCTTTAATGTGGTGAAGTGAGGTGGTTACACTTATCACCACTTTTCTTTTCTTTATTATTATTTTTTAATTTGCATGCAAAATTTAGGTAACTTTGGTGTTTTTATGTAAAATTCACAAAATAACCTAATTAATATTCGTGCAATATTCACACCATTTTCACTCAATTGATCTCACATTTGGATCAAAACACAAGGATTTGTAACCTAAAAGTAAGATATGAAGGCAATTAAAAGTAATAGAAATTAGACACAATAGAAACTCGCCAAAAACACACTAAAACTAACACCTGACAGTTTATCGTAACGATAAACAAATCTTTCACAGATCCACAACCTCCCCTACCCTCCTTTGACGACTGAGGGGTTCCCTCCCTTGCCAACCTCTTCTGCTCCTCCACTAAACCATCTTACACCTAGTTCGTTGTCTCCTTCTTCAAAAAAGTCAGAGAAACCTACTTGGAGTTGAGTAGCTAGAGATTCTGATATGTTTGGAAAGCTGCATTTTGTAGCTAGAGTTAGTGAAGGTCACGTGTCTCCACTTGAGATAATGTTACAAGAGTTGTCAAGTGGAAGTCATCCTTGGTATGATACTTCTTGGACAAGAGGATAGCCTACCCGACTGTGCAACATTGGGATGAAGTGAGCTGAAAAATATAGGACTCCAAGCTACTTTGATAACAGAAAATGAGCTATTCATCTTTCATTTTTCATTTGAGGAAATGGCGAACAAGGTAGTGGACATAGGCCCTTGGCACATACAAGGTAAACCTATATTTTTAAGGAAGTGGAAATGAGATTTAAGCTAGATAG
The DNA here is from genome assembly GCA_025629805.1 of Erythroxylum baracoense. Lineage (NCBI taxonomy): Eukaryota > Viridiplantae > Streptophyta > Magnoliopsida > Malpighiales > Erythroxylaceae > Erythroxylum > Erythroxylum baracoense. Next base: position 26,344,495 of record JAOTAY010000007.1, on the reverse strand, counting down.
ATCTAGGATTAAAACTATACCGATGTGGGTTAACATACACAAAGTACCCCTTGAATATTGGTCCTCGAAGGGACTAAGTTACTTAGTAAGTTACATTGGAAATTCTCTAACAATGGATGAGAATACTGCACACATTAAAAAGGTTTGGTATGCTAGAGTTTGTATTGAGGTTGAGCATAGAAAAATCATGCCCAAGAGCATTCCAATTACGAGATACAATAGTGATAGTGAGCTAATAGAAGATAAGGTCCTGTTATCTTACCCTTAAAAACCTTGAAGGAAAAACCAAAGTATGGGTTCCTAAACAGATCCTTAGGAAGAAGAGAGCAAGAAGATAATTGTTTTAGATGCTCTAGAGGATTCAGAAAGTGCTCGAAAGTTGATGAACCACAAGAAAATAATGAAGTTACTTGACAACAAATTTCTAAGCAAGTTGATGAGGTGCAACCAACTGCTAGACCTCTGGACAAGCAACAGGCCTCTAAACATGTGATGAAATTCATGTAAACATTCAAGCTACAAAGTCACAAGAAATTCATAACTAGCTAAAGGAGATATTATAGAGACACAAGCTCGCCAACATACTCCGCTGGTTACAACAGGTGTAAACTCACAACAACATATAAGTGAGGAAGTTGAGAATGAAGTGAACTCCCAATAACCTACAGAGATGGCAATTATAGAAGCAAAACAGGAGATCAATAATGAAACAAATGCAGCAAATGTGAATGAAATAGTGGGCATTGGTTGTGAGGTTGATGGAAATAAAGGGTAGCTTGAGTAGTGGCAAAAAGCTGGATCTAGGAAGTGTAGATCCAAAAGGAAAACCAATATTAAGCATTCTAAATGATTTGCACCGTATGGACTGTGAGGGGATTGAATTCCCTCAATAACAAGTTGGTATTAAAAGACTACTTAGCTTTCAAGCAATCAATTTTTATAGATTTGGTGGAAACCAAAATAAAAGAAGATGTGTTTCAAAAAGGTTTACACTTTCTCCCATCTAAATGGAAAGCTTTTAGCAATCATTCTAAAAATCTGAATAGTAAGATCTTGGAGGCACCACATCCAACTAACTTGATCTTAAAAGATTGGTTTTGTATTGATCAGTTGTCACATTGTGAGCTCACCATTAAACCGATCATGATTCTAATTGCATTTACGATTATATATGCAACAGATTGGAATTTCAGAGGGCAACATTATGGAGGGATTTGTAAGTTATTAACTCTAGCATTTTAAGCCCTTGGATGCTTGTAAAAGACTTCAATTGTTTGTCAACTCCAACTGAATCTAATGGAAGAAGAATAATAACTCATGCAGACACTAGAGAACTAATAGCGATAACGACTAAGCTTAGACTGGTTGATCTCGAATTTCAAGGACCTATTTTTACATGGAGTAATCACCAGAAAGACAGTGAGTTGGTATAGAGAAAATTTGATAGATGTTTAGTTAATGATCATTGGCTCATTAAAATGCATGGAAGCTATGTAAAGTTTGGTGAACTTTTGTTTCAAATCACACTCCAATCAATGTGTTTGTTAACGACAAAACAAGGCCAAGGAAATCTCCATTCAGATTCTTTAATTCCTTGTTAAAGCATTCCCAACTTGACTCAATTATAGCAGCTACCATTAACAAACACTTTTAGGGCTTTAAAGCATTCTAATGTGTGTAATTACTGAAAACTATCAAGGCTGATTGTGTTAAACTCCTCAAGGAGACTCTTGATCCTATAAAGACAGAGAAGTTGCAAGATATGAAGGAATTCACTTTCACCCAGCAGTTATTAATGGCCAAACCCTCACATCCTATGCTCATTGAGAAAGAGAGATCTGATCTCAACTCATACTTACAAGCACTAGAGGCATACTGTTAAGATATATGTTGATATCTTATTATTTAATTTTGGACATTATTTGATAATTAGACATAGAAGATTTGTGTGGGACTCTTTCAAGATAAGTTTGATAACGTTTAAAGTCCTAATCAAGATGGGATTTAATAGATAACTTATTTTAGGATAATAGCTATCTAAGGAAGTAAAATTTTGGAGATTTGGTTTGATTTGTAAAATGGCTGGGATTTTTGTGTGTTGTGGGATGAGATGTTGTCATTTTTGGTGAGGAAAAACGATAGACTTTATATGACTTGGCAGTTGTAATTTTTTTAGGTAATCTTGGATCATTTTTGTAGCTAATTTTGTGGGATATGATTCTGATTTGGTGCTGCAACTTTCTGTCACGGTTTCAAGACTTTGTTGCCGATTTTTATTGTGGATTTTTTTTTGCAACTGCATATTCTTCTGTTTTTTGAATAATCATTGACGGTTGTATTGTGTTGTTGATTGCATTGATTTTGGTAGCTGCGATTCTCCATCTTTGCACAACAACAAAGGGTCGTGTGTAGAGATAGCAATAATGGCCCGGCCTGGCCTGTGACCCTCCTATTTTTCTGAAACGACGTCATTTTGAATTTTAAAAAAAAAAATAAATGGTGGGCTGGGCCATTGACATGCCTAGTCGTATGATTGTAGATTGGGTGATTTTTTTAGCAGTTGGGTATTATTTAATTTTTCACCAATAATTGAGGGTTGTCTTTCATAACTTGTGGGCTGATTTCTTTTATGGTTTTTGGGGCATCATTCTGGTGTGGCTATTGATTGTCGATTGAGTGTTGATTGTGTGGCTGTCTTTTGTGATTTGTGGTGTACGAAAACTTCAACTATTTTTGTGAATTTAGTAGCTGATATTCTTGATCATTTGGGTGATTTTTGTTGGGCTAATTGGGAGTTGATCGCGAGTGTTTCTAACGGTCGTCGATAGTGGTGGTGGTGTGCGTAAAATTTCAACAGGCATCGTGGATTTCACAACTTCGTTGGTTATAACATTTATTTTGTTGGTGATTTTTCCATATTAGGGAGTTGTGTTTTTTGTCCATTGTGAGGGAATTTTTGGATTGTCAGCGATTGTGGTTTTTTTGTAAAAAACTTCCAGTAGTCTTGGTATTTTTGTAGCTTCATAGTTTGTAACGTTTTCGATGGAAAGACGTTTGTTTCGTTGGTGACTTTTCAACTGTTGTGCATGAGAAGCTCCAGTGACGATATTGAAGCTTCACAGCATATTCTTTTGATGGACAACTTGTCATTCTTTCGTTGACGAAGCTACATTGTTAAGGAAGTTGTTTTCTTTCTCAAGTTTCTTTATTTATGTTTATTGTTATTTCAATCACTTGAGTTATTTTATTTTCATCCTTTATTATCAAATAATGTTGAGAAAATCCTCTGTTAAGGTTAGTACGAGGCGGTCATTCTATTGGATGTGATTTACTTTTATAGGTAGTGAGGACGAGGGATAGTGTCAAGGGTTGGGTGAGTCGGCTCTGTAATGCCTTGAGTAAAACTATTGTTGTATCACAGGTGAAAGTAATTAAGCTGGGTGAGGGCCCCGTAAATGCAGGCAAGATATACCGAATTGCGTCACCAAATCTCGATTGTTAACTTGTTTATTTTATACTTAATTGTTTTGGTTTCGTTTGTGCTAGAAACAACCGCGGTCGAATCAGAAATTTTACAAAACTACTACATCCTTTCAGAATTTCACTTACAATTCTCAACTAAAGAAGAAACCAAGAGTCCAATGGATGCAACAAAGAGACAAAAATACCAAATATTTCTATAATGTGATTAAAGGTAGGAGAAATAGAAACAAAGTAGTTTCCCTTGATATTAATGACAAATTGATTCATAATTAAGAAGAGTTGAAAGAGGTAGCAAGGAGACACTTAAAACAGATAAATGGGGTAACTACACACTCATATAATCTTCCTGACATTTTGCTCAATAGATTGGCAGGTTCCATAAGCTATGATCAACATTCTAAAATGCTTAAAGAAGTTACCTTTGAAGAGATAAGAGAAGTAGTGTTTTCATTCTACCCTGATAAGGCTGCAGGACCAGACGACTTTAATGCAAGGTTCTTTCAGGAGAAATGGACTATCTTACAAATTCCAATAGTAAAGGTTATCCAAGAATTTTTCAAAAGTGGTAGACTGTTCACTTAAATGAATAAGATTAACTTAGTTTTGGTTCCCAAAAGCCCTAATCCGAAATGCTTAAATGATTATAGGCCTATTGCATATTGTAATATGATATACAAGAATTGCAAAAATTCTTGCCAAATGATTGAAAGTTACATTACCTGGCTTAATCAATTCAAGTCAAGGTGCTTATGTCCTAGGAAAAAGCAAGAGTGATAACATCCTATTAGCTCATAAAATGTTCAAGGGTTACAAATCAAAGGAACATATCTGGAGTTGTGCACTTAAGATTGATTTCACTAAAACTTATGATACCATTGAATGGAGATTTCTAATCAACTCTATGCAGGCTTTTGGATATCCATATGAATTCATCAAATGGATTCACTCTTGTATAATATCTATTTCTTACTCAGTATTGATGAATGGAGAACCTTCTCAACTTTATACAGCCGCTAGAGGAATCAGACAAGGTGATCCACTCTTCCCCTACCTATTTGCCATCGCTATGGAGGTATTACAAAGAATCACTCAAATGTGTATAAAGGAAAACACAAATTTCAAATTCCATTATAGATGTAATGGTTTTTGGGATTACTCAACTCTCATTTGCAGATGATTTACTCATACTATGTAGCAACGATCCTATTTCTATTGGGACTCTTTTGAAAGCTTTAGAGATATTTCAGGAAGTCTTTGGGCTCAAATTTAACCCAAGTAAGAGAGATGCTTACCTATCTGGACAAAGTGGTGGAAATTTGATGACTGTGATAATAGATGCTAGACTTAGTGTACACCAACTACCTCTCACTTATTTGAGAGTTCTAATTTCTACAAAGAAGCTTAAGGAAGTTGATTGTAGACCTCTCATAGAAAAATTCAGCAGAACATTCTCTTAATGGAACAACAAATTCTTATCATATGGAGTTAGAGTACAGTTGGTCATCATCGTTCTTAATAATTTGCATATTTTCATATTATCAAATCTAGCTATCCCTAAGGAAGTTCTGCAGAAAATTGATAGAAGTGTTAGAGAATTCATTTGGCATGAACATAATTCGAGTGAGGGAAAATTATCCTAAGTTAAATGGAGCATCATATGTCTTCCTAAGAAGTACGGAGGGATAGAAATCAACTGAACTAGTAGAATGAGCAGAATTTTGTTGGCAAAAAGACTTTGGAGGATACGCTTGGGGAAAGAAAGCCTATGGGTAAGGTAGGTTCACATGCTTCATATCAAGCAGAAAAGCATATAGTCTATCTCTCAAACTTATTTGCAATCTTACACTTTTCAGCATATCTTACATATGAGATCCTTCACGGATCCTTATATTAAGCATCATGTTGGAAATAGGAAGAACACAACTTTCTAGTTTGATAATTGGCATGCCTTAGGGCTTTTATGTAACACTAACCTTTACAGCTTTAAGAGGATCTATCCTAGGAGATACTAAAGTCCAAGCTCTGATTCAGAATAATAGTTGGCTTTTCCATACGTGAAGAGGAGTCAGTTCTATTGTTGACCAATGGCCTTCTTACCTTCCAAGTCAATCATAAGATGATGAGATCCAATGAGAGCTCCACAAGTCTCACAAAGTTATAGTTCAATCATACAATGAATTGTTGCTAGGTCCTATGGTCAAGTTTCCGCTTTATAGATTGATATGGGGATCAAGTATTTCTCCAACTCACTCTTTCATCTTATGGTTAGTTGCTCTATAGAAATTGAGAATTAGAGACATAATTAAGTTCCAATTTTAAAATAATAAATTGCCCTCTATGCTTTAGAGAAGTTGAAGCCTTATATCATATATTCTTCAAATGCCCCCAAACTAAACAAATGTAGAGTGATTTTCTAAACATCTTTGAATTGCAAGATAGATATCTTAGCTGGATAAACACATTAACTTAGGTTAGCAAACTGAGATGGGCTAATAGAGAAGATTAAAGGTTCTTTAAAAGTGGTTTCTTTATGTTTGTGCATTATACTTAGATGATGAGAAATACCAAAATCTTTGGTAAGGCTGAGGAGTTTAAAGAATATAGTTGGAATCATTTATGGTTCGAACTAAGGATGACTATCATAATCAACAATAATCTTCTACTCTTATCCAATGCTATTAAAATGTAATTGAACATTTAAAATATGATGTTGTTGGATATATCCAATTGTGTACTTTCTTCTTTAGATTAAGCACCATTATTAGGAGATGTAGCTTCACAAATGCCGTAATTTTCACCTTTTGAATAAATTTATTACTTACATTCTAAAAAAAAAACTAATAGGTTTCGTTTTGTAATTAATAATAAAAAATGAAAAATAGAAATATGAATTAAATGCATGAATCAAAATAGGACTAGAATTGATGATTATGGATGTTTGATATGTAATCACTAAGAAAGAGATTGAAGAAAGCAAATAGTTATGGAAATATTTGATATCAAACATTAGGAATGATAATAAGAAATTCTGCATTCATTTATGATTTATTTTATAAATAATTAATTAAAATATTTTTATTTATAAATAATTTTATAAAATTATTATTATGATAAAAATCAATATAATATTTTGATAATAGCTTGATAATATTATCAATGATATTTCATGCCAACTTATTCTAACATCCATAAAATAACAATAACAACAACATCAGTTAAAATCTCACACTCATTCTCCTTAATTAAATACATAAAAATTAGGGAATAAAAATTGTATTCTTATTCCCATCTTTTTATTACTGGTTACCAAAAAAGAGTGTAAGAATAGGATATAATTATTAGTTATGGGTATGAGTTATAGAATATAAGTTATGAGTTGGGTGTATTAATCCACGTAGATGCTTAGTTGTCTGTCAATTTTTCACGTTAAAGTCTACATATCATTAAAAAAATAAATACTAACAGGAACTAAATAATTTTGTTAGCTAAATCCAAATCAATAATATAAATAAGATTATAAAAATTTGATCACTTGGTTGAAAAATTTAAAAATGTTGAGTATAATTGAGATTCTTCTCCTACCAATGATGACTTGTTTTTGGAATAATAACTAAAAAGTGGTTTTTCTATACATTTCAATTAAATGTTTAAAATTTCTAAAAAATATTATTTAATTTTTAAAAATAATTAATTTTTATGTGATACTTATACCTACAAAATATTTATAAAAATAATTATGTAAATTGAGTTATCTGATTTTTTTTTAAATTTAGATAGTTAACTCAAAATTTTAAAATAATAAATTTTTGTAATTGTGTATATTGACGATTATGGTACGGATATGCCTTTGACGTTATGAGTTATGACCAAACTTCTTGTTATTTTTAAATTATTTAATTATTATATTATAATGTGATATTATTTTAGACTTTTACATAAAAATTAAAGAATTTTTAATTTTTAATTTCTAATATATAATAATTAAAATAAAAAATTAAATTACAGAGTCTAGTATAATGTACTATAATTTTAGAGATTTATTTTATTTAAAATTAAAATCCTTAAATCTTTAATCTTAAACTATAATGAATAATTTATTGATTATTCAATACTTAAAAAAGAGAAAGAGATAATACCAATATATAGGAGAAGCAATGCAAATAGGAATGGCAATGACCAGCCCGAGTTAAGACGTGATATCTTAAATTAAGTCTCGCTTAAATGTATAGATAAGATTTAATAAAATAATATTTAATCCTAATATCTTAAATTAAGTCTCGCTTAAATGTGTAGATAAGATTTAATAAAATAATATTTAATCCTAATTACTGTACTTAGTCGGTCGAAAGTTACTGTACTAGTAAGAAAATAATATAAAATTCTATCGTATCGTATTGAATATATAGGTAATATACTTTTGTAAATTTTAAAAACTTGATGGACTAAAATTAAAAAAAAAAAGAAGAAAAAACCCTAATCTATCATGTATTGTCTTCTTGACTCGCCGCCACAACAATACAACGACAGTCTAATCACAGCCTATCTGTCAACCACAAACTTGTTGTTTCTTTGTTGCTGTTCTTTCTCCGTCCAGTCTCCTTGCTCTGCTTTGTTTCTTTGACGAGTCGCTTCTCTACTCCATTCGTCGCTGGCCAGCCGTCACTGCTCCATCCACCGCTGCTTCGTCTCCAGTCTCCTAATCTTGTCGCCTGCACATCTTCGACTTCCACTTACACGCTTTAGGAGATGAGTGACAGTAATAATTAGGGAATCCGATGACACGAGTGAGTGCGAGTTAACCAAGTCAAGAAGAGTCCAACTCCCTCACGGAATTACGAAGTGACCGTACTTAGGCTTTTGCGTGACGTGGACGATTAAGTTATGCATAGGCCTTTCGCATTTTGATAAACATAATATCTTATTTTAAAGGCTAATATATTTAAAATATTATTTCTTAAAAAACGAGTTTTAAATTATAAAAAATTTTTGATATAATTTTGCAACTTTTTAATTCTATTATAGGAATAATTTTATTATTAAAAATTAATAAATAAATTAATTAAATGATTAATTTTTATAAATTAATAAATTATTAAAAACTAAAATAAATTAATAAAATTTTTTAATTAAACTTTAAATTATTTTATAATAAAAAATTTATTTTAATTATATTTTAAAATTTTTAATTTTATTCCACTTTTAGTTAATTTTTTAATGGTATAAACCTTTTAAACTTTAAACCTCTTATCTTATTGATTTAACTTCTGATACAAGTTTTAAAACATCACAGTGAATTTAAATATTAGTATTTTAACTTCAATTTTAGTTTTTAATTATTATAAAAATATAATAATTAAAGTTAAAATACAAAGTCTAGTATAATTAACTATATTATCTATGATTGAAAAACGGAAATAGCTTCAACAAATCAACTATGAATACTTTGAATAAGTCAATTTTTTATTCATTTTTTACCCTTACGGTTAAATTTAATATAATAACTTTTGTTATTAAAAAATGATATCGGTCAATTTTTCATAAAATAATCAATTTTTATAAATTAAAATTAATTAATTAATTTTTATTTTAATTAAGGCAATTTCTTTTAAACTTATTTCAAATTCTTTAATTTTGTTTAATCTTTAACCGATTTTACGGTGATTTAATATTAATAGAATCTTTTAAAAGCTTAACTTTTTATTTTACCAGTTTAACTTTTATTTATATTTTTAAATATTGATTCTTGTTT
>JAOTAY010000007.1:26317209-26329386 GCA_025629805.1 Erythroxylum baracoense | reverse complement strand
ATCTATTGGACAGATATCAAATAATATATTCACTTATTTTTTTATTTTAATAAATTATTAATTTATCTCTATTTTTTAAAAAAATCAATTATTTTTAACTTGATCTTACAACACTCTTCGTAACGTGACACTACAGGTTATTACTTTAGGGATTAGGATTGATGGTTCATTGTTTTCAAGGAGAAAAGTATTATAAAAGGAAAAATATTATAAAGTTAAAATTATAATTAGTTAGTAACAATTTTTTTAAAAAAATATCAATATTTTAGAAACTAGATCGGAAATTAAACCAATAAGACAAGATGTTTAAAGTTAAGTTCAACTAGTATTATATCGTTATAAAATTAAATAATATTAAAGAATTTAAAATATTATTAAAATTTTATTCTTATTGAGAAATATCAATGGCTCAGATAAACTTCAAAATCAACGTCGTTTTGTCATTTTGAAAGTAACGGTTAGGCTATGAGTCCAGTTGAGCCGACCATGGTCAACTTATGATCTGCTAATTGGGGTCAAAATCGGGTCAGATTATACGAGTCGAACCTTTTTTAACATCTTTATTTTTATTTGTCAAAAAAATTAAAATTTAATTGATTTAGTTTATTTTATAAAAAGTTATTAAAATAAATTAAGCTGTAATTTTTTTAAATTTTAACGTAAACAGTAGACTTTATGGTTGAATTCGAAAAAACAATATCATTCTAATAATTTTATACAAAATAATAATGATTTGTATTCTTGAAAGCTAGGAAGAGACAAGTATAAGTTGCAGAACATGACACTTTTTAGCTCCTCTTCCTCTTCCCACCACAAATCTTAGCTACGGTCTCATGGCGGCTGCCTCCTCCACGGCCACTACCACCACAGCTAAGACCACCATCCGCTTTTCCCCCATATGGTCAATCCTTACTTCCCGCTCCCCCGTCTGCGTCACTAATAAAAAATTAATTCCCTATCGTTCTCTTCACATCTCCAACTCTTTGCCTCCCAAGAGCTCCGCCGCTCCCACCACCATCACCACTACCACCGAGACCCAAATTCCAGCTCCTAGGTTCGGTCCTGATGATCCCAGAAAAGGAGCCGACATTCTCGTGGAAGCCCTCGAGCGACAAGGCGTCACAGATGTTTTCGCTTATCCTGGTGGCGCTTCTATGGAGATCCACCAAGCACTTACTCGCTCTAATGTTATTCGGAACGTTCTTCCTCGACACGAGCAAGGTGGCGTCTTTGCCGCCGAGGGCTACGCTCGTTCCACTGGAAATGTCGGTGTTTGTATTGCAACCTCCGGTCCAGGAGCTACGAATCTTGTGAGTGGACTCGCTGATGCGCTCCTTGATAGCGTGCCCATAGTTGCTATCACTGGACAAGTTCCGCGGCGTATGATTGGTACCGACGCTTTTCAGGAGACTCCAATTGTTGAGGTAACTCGTTCCATAACAAAGCATAACTTTTTGGTGCTTGATGTTGATGATATTCCTAGGATTGTTAGTGAAGCGTTCTTTTTGGCCTCCTCGGGTCGACCTGGACCGGTTTTGATTGATATTCCTAAGGATATACAGCAACAATTGTCTGTTCCTGAATGGGATACGAGGATTAGATTAGCGGGATATACTTCTAGATTACCAAAGGATCCGGATGCCGCTCTTTTGGAGCAGATTGTTCGGTTGATTTTTGAGAGTAAGAAACCGGTGTTGTATGTTGGAGGTGGATGTTTGAACTCGAGTGAAGAGTTGAGGAGGTTTGTTGAGTTGACTGGGATTCCTGTGGCGAGTACTTTGATGGGACTTGGGGCATATCCAGTTGGAGATGAATTGTCTTTGCAAATGCTTGGAATGCATGGTACAGTGTATGCAAATTATGCTGTGGACAAGAGTGATTTGTTACTTGCTTTTGGTGTTAGATTCGATGACCGGGTAACCGGGAAGCTTGAAGCATTTGCTAGTAGGGCTAAGATTGTTCATATCGATATTGACTCGGCTGAAATCGGGAAGAATAAGCAGCCTCACGTGTCACTCTGCGCAGATCTGAAGTTGGCATTACAAGGGATGAATAGAATTTTGGAGAGTAGAGAAGCTAAACTGAACTTGGATTTTAGTGTTTGGACAGAAGAATTGGATGAGCAAAAGGTAAAGTTCCCGTTGAGTTTCAAGAGCTTTGGAGAAGAAATTTGTCCCCAGTATGCCATTCAAGTTCTTGATGAGTTGACGAATGGAAATGCAATCGTAAGTACTGGGGTTGGACAGCATCAGATGTGGGCTGCTCAATTTTACAAGTATAAGAGGCCACGCCAGTGGTTGACGTCAGGGGGACTTGGAGCCATGGGTTTTGGCTTACCTGCTGCTATTGGAGCTGCCGTTGCAAATCCCGATGCAATTGTTGTGGACATTGATGGTGATGGAAGTTTCATTATGAATGTCCAGGAGTTGGCAACAATCAGAGTGGAGAATCTCCCTGTTAAAATATTGCTGCTAAATAATCAACATTTGGGTATGGTGGTGCAGTGGGAGGATCGGTTCTATAAGGCTAATCGGGCTCACACATACCTGGGAGACCCATCAAGAGAGTCTGAGATTTTTCCTAACATGTTGAAATTTGCAGAGGCTTGTAACATACCCGCAGCCCGTGTTACAAAGAAGAACGATGTTAAAGCAGCTATTCAGAAAATGTTGGACACTCCGGGACCCTACTTATTGGAAGTAATTGTTCCTCATCAAGAACATGTCTTGCCAATGATCCCAAGTGGTGGGGCTTTTAAGGATGTCATAGTTGAAGGTGATGGTAGAATCAAGTACTAAGCACATCCTTTATGTATTTAATATAGGAAGTCTTGTATTAGGTTTTATTTAAATAGGAAGTCTTGTATTAGGTTTTGTCTGTTTATACTTTTTGTTTAATTAGTTTCCGTTCCAAGTTTTTCACTGAAGAACAACTATATGTTTCCTCTGTTAGTATGCCTTGCTGGTTTTGATCTTGTTAAGATTTGCTTATATAATATTCGTATCTTATAGTAGACCTTTGCATGAAACCATGGAGGGTTTCATTTTTGTTGTTTTCAGAACTTAAGTTGCATGGATTAATTACTTGATGAAACCGTGTTGGGTCTTTAATGACATCATGGCTTAATCACACTCGCCCAGTGATCCATTTCTAGTTAGAAGAAGATAGAATGCTATGAAGATGCTAGCTTGCTCGTATTTAGTTTATAGTAAGGAATGGATATGGAAAGAGAGTGACTGTGAATTGGATGCCTGCTACTTCTTAGGAAGGTCTGGCTATGATCAAGCATGGGGTCATTAGTATGAAGTACTGGGCATGTAATCTAAAGTAATGCCTGTTGTTCATTGCTGTTTCACCCTGTTCTAATGAATTATAAAGCCATGTTAGATGCTTCATTTTAGTTGAGATTTGTTTTACAAAGATTCCTTAGCTTGTTCCTGACTTGATGCCTATGATCTGGTATCATGAAACCTCTACATTCAATATAACTTTACGGATTACACATTATAGAGAGTGAAGTGTTCTATGATTGTTGTTTACAAATGATCGAAACATTGCATCCCATGAGGAAAAGAAATTTACAGCGTGATGCTAAACTAACTCTGCAGAGTTCTTATCGTAACCGATGCTTAGAGGAAGAGACTAGAGATGGAAACCAATGTTACTCCAGTTCATCCAAGTTTGGGTATAGCTTTGACAGCTTACTCAGAAGATCTCGAAGTGAAGTTTTAGATTCCAAAAGCATAAATGGAAATTTACTGAAAAATGTTCTCATTGTTCCCTGAAACAATGAAACAGATAGAAGCAAGCAAGCAGAAAACCTCACTTTCAGGCTAGATTTTTTCCATTACTTCATTGTCCTTCCTGTGCTCAGTTGTACCCAAAAGAGCTTGTTTTAGATTTAAGGTCAATCTTCAGCTGGTTGTTGACCTCTCTCCATTTTTTGGGAATGAATGAACCTGAAGCTAGCTACTAGGTATATTCCTTGGATTCTTTTTCTGGAATGCCAGATTTTTGTGAACAGCCATTCTGCTAGAAAACCCTCCTAAAGAACAATTTTATCTGTAAGGTACTCAATCGCAAACGGAACCCAAGTCCTGACTAGTTTTCAAGGTACCCCTACATAATCTGCTTATCTATGGTTCAGAGAGAACTTGTGTAGAATTTAAAGAGATAGCAGGAAAGTTACTAAACTGAGCATCAAAATGATAGAGAAGATCATAACCCCCCTTTGAATGGTACAAAGCATTCCATGGAAAGATAAGTCAGTGTTAAGTTGCGCAATCCCAAATTAGTGTTTAAACTTCAAGGTGCAGAGACATGTACCGATGTTGTTTTAACAACTTGAAAGTCCTGAACACATTGGAAATATTGACATGTTCTGTACTTCTTGTCCCTTTTTAACCTAAGAAGCAGCTATTGCAGAGTCGAAGGATTTCTTCCTAACGAGAAGGCATGTGATGTTTGAGGGATTAACCTCTGTATTGTCAGGACTGCACAGGACAAAATCAGGACGATGAAGTGTTAGGTTCAACCTGTCCTTTCCAACAACCAGCCCTGTTGCATCTAGAAGAACATGCCATGAATTCCGATGGGCTTCCGACACCCAATGCATGGAATAATGAGTCCCTTTCACATCAGCTGGATAGGAAAATAGTCCCTTTGGACTATGCTTACATTTCCTCCTGAAGTACTGGCTAAGCTGTGATCCCTTTATCCTCAAATCCAGCCATGTCTCTGGTGCCAATATCACTTTTGATTCCTTGTAACTTGCAAATTCTCGAATGTAATCCAGTTCCTCCCCAATGATACTCATGTAAAAGTTTCCTCTGAAGAAAGGGTAGCTTTCACCCACCAACATCATTGCATCTTTGTAGGTTGGAGTGAAGAGGACAAGATACTCATCATCAGGCAATCCACAGTGCTTCAAAACTTTGTTTCGAGCTTGGATTTCTGGTATTGAAATGAAACTGCCCGGAAATGAGGATTTCTCTGTGAGAATGTCAAGCAATCTTGATGGCTCTAACTGAGTTCTATCCAAGTCAGGTAAATTGCTTCCAAAAGTGGGTGTGGTGGCTTCTCTGAAACCATTGCTGGGTGATTTTCGCCTTTCGTCGCCTGCAGTTTCTGACGTATCTTCATTGATACAAAGTGTAGATAGATCTATCTTTTCTCCAATAAGACCAGCATACTGGGGGTACTTTGCCAAGACATATTGTTCAACATAAGTCATCTCTGTTGGTGTTATAGGACCTGACCACCTCAAATCAAGACCCCTGAATGTTGATATAGCTTCTGCTACAATGTGTGCAGGGATTACAGTATGTGCTTTCTGTTTTAAACCCATAAACATCCCAACAATCAAAATTCCAGTTAGCTTCACGTAATTGAGAAGCCCATATAAGGAAAATTACTAAGAGATTTGGCTCACAGATCCGACTTACCTTCACAACCATACTGCTGGGTCTGCAACTTTCTGCCGGGGGCTTGGAAATAGATGCAAAGAGGGACTTCTTGCGTTGACCTTCCATCTTTCCCTATTTGTTACGAGGATCATCATCAGAATCTAGATATCCTATGTGATCAAATGTTATTTATACATACTACTTACCTGTGAAACAATCTTTTCTTCAGTGTTTCTCCCCATTTTAGCACTATTCTATAGCAATCCTAAGAGCATAAAAAAAAAACGGACTTCTTTACTGTCTGATGAGCACTACTCTGATACCTCAGGATATGGACAAGGCTGGGAGATAATATAGAGGTATGGTATGTATACTACTTCCTCAGTTCCTTACAGAGTTTTAATTCAAATCTGTGCTGGAAACTTCTAGGAAAGAACCAACTTCATAAGAATGATTTAGGAAGACATGATCAAACGTTGAAGAAGTCTATATGAAATGACTAGTAAGTAATAAAGAAACTGAAAAGGGAATGCTTGGAACAGGAAGTGAAAGGAAAATCTAAAGGAAAAAGGGGGAGCAAGTGTGAACAGAAGACCAAGCCAAGAGGAGTAGAATGATTCTTGATGGAGACTCGGATTGGTTGTTTGTGTACTAAGAAACTAAAGGAACTCACAAAGAAGTATGAAATGGGGAAGGTTTGAAGGAGTTTGCTGTACTAATAAGGTGTGATTAATCATGGTTAGTTCATGACAAGTTAGCTTAGAACTTGTCACTTGACCAATTTGCTTATACTTCTGGTTAGATGCTAGTTTTGATGACTCCAGGATTAGTTGAAAAGTAATAAATACTCAAATGGAAGCAGGAAGTAACAACAAACTGAATAAAGAAATATCAAATTTGGGAAGAAAAATCAGCGTCCAGGTAATAATGTACTGATTGGAAAACGACCCTAAGGACCTTCTGGCAACAAGGTGGAGTTGTATAATGGTGTAATGGTGTCGCTTTCTTAGTATCTCACCAAGTTTCAATTGGAATGAAACCTTTAGGAGATGCCAATTCAATTTGGTAGGTATCAATGAAACTACGTTAATTCAAATCTTGAATTTTTTAATCGAGAGAGATATTAAAAAAAATAACAATTCTCATTGTTTTTTTAATACAAGGAATGATTGATTTTCTAAGTGTATTATTTAATATTTTTTATCGTTAACTATTCATCATCGTCAATATCCAGTTGAAGTTTCGTTAAGACGCAGAGTCTAGAGAGGTTCGATAGTACGCAACTTTACCTTTACCTACCTAGTATCTATTCATCATCATCACGCCCAGTCCGAAATCCAGCAACAAAGTATGGTCTGAGGAGGTCTGATAGTACACAGTCTTACCCCCTATATAATAAAGAGGCTGTTTCTGATAGACTCACATGTAGATGTGACAATAAAAAAGTGATGCAGGTTAAAGAGTAAATAATTGAAACTGACATGCTAAAAAATTATGTAAATAAAATAAAAATACATGAATAAAAAATAAAATATAACCAGATAGTATACTTGATATGATATTCAGATTTATTAGTATTTAATAAGCTACAAAGTCTGACTCTTTTTGTCTCTAGTCGGGTTAAGAGTCCTTGCTCATAAACTCTGTAAGTATGGCAATCCTACAGTTTCAGACGACCTGACGAGATCCTTCTCCATACACCTAGTACCTATTCATATGAAGTGAAAAAGAGATGAATAGTTGTTTATTTCTAATTTGAATATTAATGAGAAATCTACTAAAGATAAAAAATTATTAATAATGATTGATACACTTTTAATATGTGTATCGAATCAATTTTAAGTTGATTTAAAATAATTCATCACTCTTTTTCAAGTCTTGGAATTTCGCGCTAATGAATGAGAATAAATTATTAAAAAAAGATTATATTGATATATAATTTATCAATAAAATTTAATTAAAAATTAATTAAACTACTTAATTTAATGGAGTTTGAATTCAACTTATTAAAGATAATTATACCCTGATCAGGTTTTGTACATAATTGTTTATAATTAAAAGAATAGAAGGAGAGCCTTCGCCCAATTGGTAAAAGTTGATCTTTTGTGATCAGGTTTAAATCACATAAACAACGACGTCGCAGAAAAATAAAAGGAGAAGGCTGCGGTCATCGACCCTTCCGAGACTCTCGTAAGTTATGTATGAACTCCTCATAAATTTGTTAGTAGAATGAAATCATAAGCTTGCTAAAACTATGCAGCAAAACTAATATTCATGAGTTTAGAACTTTTATTATAGCCTATGAAAGGTCCTTTTTTAATTTCGTAGAGGAAGCTGATAAATCAAGAACCGAAGAAATTGCAGAAACTGCTGTTGCTGCACTGTGGAACAAGAACTCTCCAAGAATGACAACTCAACGTGTTAGTGAAATGTCTGTAAATCACCAGCTTTCTGAGGAGAATAATGCACAGAATCCAATGTTGGAAAGTTCTTGTTGCTTAGTACAAGCCCCTGGTTCTGTTGATACTGCCTGTTCACATAAAGCCATCCATGCCCGACCAACGAACAGATTCTATGTAGGAACTTCAAAACTTCTCTTCAACAAAGTTGTAGATTCGTTAAGTGCTTTTCATGTCATTAAGAAACCAGTTTATGCTAAAAAGTAAACATCCCAATCGAAAACTATGGTTGAAATTGATGGCATTTGAGCAAAAGTTGCGTGAGAAGCAAAATTTCCACTTACTTTTTTGTCAAGAATCAAGCGTACGGCGTTGGACTCAAGAGGAGTATGCCTTTCATAGATGACTTAACAGTGATGTTTCATGAGGAAAAAGTCATAAGAAAAACTTGAATCTATACAGACCCAACCATTCGTTACAAGTTTTCTCACGGCTGCAATAATAAATTAATTTTATAGATGTAATAAAAAGTCTTGAATTACAAAAATTAGTATTTTTAATTCGATTCAAAATTAATAAATTAAGTTATTTTAATTTGTACAATCAGACTTTCCCAAACTCCGCTTTAATGTAGGATTCGGACTGGTTGTGATGATTATGATGATGAACATTAATCCGTACAATAACAACAACAACCCTATAAAAATCTCGTTTAAATATAAGATCTGAGAAAGTTTAACGCTGCGTTTAGTTACTGTCTCTTATATGCAGAGACGGAACGAGACAAAAATTTGGAGACAGAATAGAACAAAAATTGGAAACAGTGAGGAGTTTGGTTGTGATGGACAAAACAAATAAAAATGTCTCCGTCTCGAGGACAAAAATGTGTTTGGTTGCAATTGACAGAACATAAAAAAAATATCAATGACTAAAATACCCCTGCAATATAATATGATTGGAAATATATAATTCATTAATTGTTTTAATAATAATAATAATAATATAATTAATTTCGTATAATAAAATTAATAATAAAAATAAAAATAAAAAATAATAATAGGTACATAATTTATAATAATAATAATAAGATAATTAATTTAGTATAATAAAATTAATAAAAATAATAAGATTAATAATAAAAAGAATAATAATAAGTAGAAAATTTATAACAATAATTATTAATAATAATAACAATAATTATTAACAATAATTAATAATAATAATGATAATAAAAAAATTAATGATGATGATGATGATAAGTTCAAAATTTCGTATAATAAAATTAATAATAATAATAATAAGTTCAAAATTTATAATAATAAAAAATAATAATAACAATAATTAATTAATAATAATAATAATATAATATAATAATATAATTAAGAATAAAAAATTCCTTATGTGGAGGGAGGGGTATTTCTGAAAGTTGCTTATGTATTTTGTTTCGGAGACGGGGACAAGAAATTTTGTACCACAGTCTTTGAAGGAACAAAATATTTTTATCTCTATGTTCTAGAGTCGGGACAAAAATAAATAGGGACAGCAAGTAAACACTACGGAGCACAGGACTTTTGTGTCCTTGTCATCTGTCTCCATCCATAAAAACATGAACCAAACGCTACGTAATAATATATAATCTTATCTTTAACTAGTAAAGATTTGGTTTCCAATCTAGTATCTTGTATAAGAAGTTGGCAACATTTTATATTTATCAAGATCACATCAAGTGTTGAAATGAGTGACCTTCCAAGAAGCTCAAGTGCTGAACTTGAAAAGCACACAAAAGCTTTAATATTCTGCTCAATTCTTTGTGAATGGTCACCCATTGCCTTATTGTATATGACAGAGATTATTTACTTATAATAATAAGGTTTTGCAAAAGAAGTTGCATTCTCATCTTATATGACAGTTAAGGTAAGGTAATGGGGATGATAACTTTGATGCAATCAGAATATTAATTAATTTGGAATCCCTCTTTCTTTATATTTCTTGTCACTATCAACCATTTTTGGATTTTTCTTTCTTTGCTTCTTGGAAAATCCACCTTGAGATTGCAATTGCACCCTTTTTAACATTTTTCAAGAAAGGTTTTTTAAGGGGATTTTGTTTGCTTTACACATCTTTTTTTTTAGCTATTATCTTATGTCTAAACATATGTTAATACAAGTTTTGTGTATAAAAAAGACCTTCTTCTTTAGTAGGTAAGTAGAGAATTACTTGGTTTATGACATGGTGAAATGAAGGAATCCTCATCTCCATAGTCTTCTATTAATTAAGAGTAAGACTGCATATTACAAGACTTGCTAAGATTCTGCGTATCAGCTAAACTTTTACTGAATTGTTATTGTTGTTATTATTTCAACGTGAACTTTAAGGACTTATTCCAAAAACATGCAAACTTTGGAGATTTCTCCGTATACTATGCACGATTAATTGAACTCTCTTAAGAATAAATTTAAAGTACTCTTGAATAATAATGAAATTTTGTCAAAAAAAGTTATATAAATAATTAGGATTTGGCTCTTTAATATTAATTGATATCAAATAAAATTGAATTTATAAAAAAATAAATTTATTAAATTTTGGATTAGTTTATTGATGAAATAAATGGGAAGTACTATCTAAATTTAGAATAAACTAAAAAATCTCAAAATTTTTAATTTTAGTGATGAAATTTGTCCTCCTCTATATAAATATATATAATTTTTACTTAAATTAAAAAAACTAATTATCAATATAAACTATTATACTCCTTTAAGATGAAATTTTAATATTTATTTTCTTAATCTCATTGAATCTTTATTAAACCTTTTTCAATATGTTCTTAACTACCTGTATATGATAATATTATAAGCCATACTTTTAAGAGAAATAATTATTTTATTATTTTGACCTTTTTAAATTTATTTACATTAATAACTCTTCATATATAATATTACAAATCACTTGTGTTAATTGATAATGTCGAACTTTAAAATATTATTAAAACCTTACAATTAGGGATGTTAATTAGTTGAATTAGCTCACCAAATCTAATTGCTTAAAAAGTGGCTTAAGTCATTCGATTCAAATGATTTTATTTTAATTTAACTCATTAAAATGAATTTAATTTATAGATTAAAATGAAATCATTTTGTCGAATCTAAATAAGGTGGAGATACCTCCCGTTAATCTTGAACCTAATTCAATATTTGATCCAGCTAAATGTATTGTGTTGAATTTAAATCTAGTTTAGTTAGATCCATTTTGCTCCGACGATTAAAAAATCAAATTGATTTTGTTAAAATTGAACCGACCAATTTTTTAGTTTAATTTACTTTACTAATATTTATTGTTAAAAACTAATCAGTTTATTAAGTAATTAGTTAGTTTTCGTAAACTAATATATTTTTATAAACAAAAATAAATAAATAAATTTGTATTTTAACAGTTTCCTTTTTAATAAAATAACAATTTTTTCAATTAAAATTCAAATTTTTAAATAGATAAAAATAATCTTTTTCAATTTTATTCAATCTTTAACTGATTTTATGACGATTTGATACCGGTTAAATTTTTAAACCTTAAATTTGTTATTTTTCTTATTTAACTTTGGTCCAATTTTTAAAGGTTTAGTTGGCTCACTCAATTAAAAATTTATTCTGCAAAAGGGACTTAGAACCTTGCACTCGTGCCTGAACAATCATTCCTCCTTTTTGCCCCCTCATGTATGTAACCGTTTAAAATTTGGGGCCAAATTTTTGCCTCCGACAAGAGACCTACTAGGCCCGAGCAGGGATTAATCTGGATATGGATAGTTTAAAGATGTCTTTCCATAGTTAGAACCCGCATAGGACACCTCTTGGGCAACCCAAAAAAAAACTAGATATGTCTCCTTTTATTACTTTATTACCATAATATAGAGAGTAGAGACTTTATATTATAATTGTCTCCTTAAGGGTTAATTAATAAGTGACTTTCCTTTTGAGTATCAACTTGAAAATGCCTTTCAGTTATATTATACTCCGTTTTGATTAATAAATGACTTTACTTTGCGTTCATTTTTGCCCACTAAGATTGATTTATTGACGTTAATCTAAGTTTAGTGAAAGAGGACATATTCGATGCATAATAGGATAGAATCTTACAACCAATCCTTTTATCTCCTATGTTACATATTCAATTTAACAACTTTCTTTATTTAAATTGATAAAAATTTAAGATCAAATTAAACTTGAACTATAACTTTATGTTTTTTTTTTTAAAAAAACGGAGGAACCAACAGTCGCTGTCCTTTAATTGCACACTTTGCTAACAAAAACACGTGTTAGCGTTAGGGCGTTATCAAATCTTATAAATCCACCACGCTTCTGCGGGAGCAAGATCATTACTAC
>JAOTAY010000007.1:26302134-26317109 GCA_025629805.1 Erythroxylum baracoense | reverse complement strand
ATTTTCTGCTTTGTGACAACAAAAGGTAGTCCTAAAATTCATACTAGAAAAGCCTTAATGTACATGACTTTTATTCAATGGCGGAGCCACATGGGGACAAGTCCTGGCCAAACCCCTGATAGCTGATGCCTTTAAATCTTTTTTTTGAAGTTGCCTTTAAATGTTATATATATATATACACTATGTTTCCACATTCATACTTACGTAGAAGGTCATCGCTAACACAAATTTAATATTTTATTAAAAATAAATCTTGTATTTAATAAAATTGTTATTAAAACATTATTATTGTTATTGTTATTGTTATTTACAAAACTCATGAGACTATTTTACAGCGGTTTCAAGTCATGGCGACTCACCGAAAATAATTATCATCCATTAGCTCTAATATCTCTAAAAATGTGTAAAGACATTATAATTTGAATATTTTAGTTAACTTCATCTATGAATGTGCTTTGTGAAATTATTTTTTGAATTTGCCGGAAGTCTTCGTCGTCAGTCCATCGCTGTTCAATCAACCCTGGCTCTAGGATATTCCTGACTCCGCCACTGCATATATTATTACTATTTGTATCTTGCATTACATGGATTCTTACTTACTCCTCCAAGCAATCCAACACCGATTTCCATTACTGCACACCCTAATAATTAAAATACAGCAATCATTCAAGGCATGTCACATTAAATTTTAGATAATATTCACACATAACAGGACTTCAGTTTCTTGATTCTCTTGAATACTTTGGACCTTCAAGCACTTTTAACATAAAGGAAACCTCTTACAAACAATTGGGTGCCTCATGTTTTTTTCTTTTCTTTTTTTTAACTGGAAATTCAGTTATTATTATTTTCAATATATATTAAGTAAATCATCCCATATTTACAATAATTTGTAAAATATATATTCTGAATAAACTATGTAGTGAATTAAATAATGAATCCGATACAAATGATGTGTATAATTCCAAAAGCAAAAACTTGGGCATCAATGATCAAAATGTTGATGGATATGACATTGTAGACTAAACATTGATCCATGTATCTTTTATATATACACATATATATGAGAGGAAAAAAAATATGACAAATGTAATCACTTAAAAAGTCTACTTGAAGTTCTATGAAAGGTATGATATCTCTGCAAACCATCTTGTAGATGTACAGAATTACCGTTAGCGATACAAGAGAAATACCCTGCACTTATCAGGTTTAGACCAAACTTCAGCAACTGGCCTGGTTATTGGCATCACAAGGTACAATTTCCCTGCGAATCACTGAAAGGCCCATTGAACTGTCAGATGCAAGAATCAATCTGTTCCTATGGAAACAGAAGGCCATTCCCCTTTCTGCTCTTAGCCTGTTAGCAACTATGCTACTCAAAAACACTAAATCTAATCTCTTTGGAGTTGCTCATTTTACGAGTTAAACCAAAATCAAACCAACCAATTCTCCAAGTCTTACTGTGATACCGAGTCAAGTGACTGATTTTGCAAACCCTAGACTCAATTGATATGAAGGGATTCTCTAAAATGATTTTAGATCCATGATAACTTGACTTCTACTTTGCTGAATATTTTAAAATTTTCCAAGTGTTAAGAGATCAAGAATTTGCTTATCATCAATCATTTCAATCGAGTTTGTTGTTTCATTTATATGATTCCAAAAAAATTATATAGTTTACATCTTAAAAGTAATAACTATTCATTTTCTTATTATTAAAGAAATATTTAAGGCATAGAAACATCGAACATCCATTTCTACGGGCCTTCACAACATCGTAGACAATGCCACAAATCAACAAATGATAGGTGTACTGCACGAACGAAAGAGGCCCTGCTACCGCCCAAACACCAACACCCTCCTTCACCCTCTCCTTCACCCTCACTCACACTCACCAAAGGAAGCCCCCTAAAAGGTGAATGACAAACATAAAGGAGTGACCAAACTTCCTACATTGTTATGTTATCCGTAAATCCAAAAAAATTTAAAAAATTGAAAGATTATTTTATAATTTAAAAAAAAACATATTTAAAGATACTATATTATACCAATATCAAGACCGCTTTTGTCTACATTCAGAAGTAAATGGACTTCTAAATGTGAGATTTCCTAAGTGATCTTTTTAAAACTTTGACTTGTCCCGTGAGTCAATTTCATATTTTCGTACGTGAAAAGTATAAATATCTTCAAATACCACACGTTTACTAATAAGTACTACATCCTCAAAATTGTAACCTTCCTGCCATAGATTACTAATACATTTTTGCTCAAAGACAGCGCGCCACCACCTCCACCTGTAGCAGCACTATTTGCTAAAACTTGTCTCTTTTTAATGCATTTACCCTGCTGAACGATACAAGTTTTGATACTTTATTTGCAACTTTGTCTAGGATTCAGTTTAGGACCCTGAAAACTATATGTATGTATAAAGAAATGATGGGAAACAGTAACCTTTCATTGCTTTCTCACAAGTGAAAACATGTGTGCAGCATTGATTAGTGAATGCTAACATGCTAACCACAGCAATTAGGTGACAAAAGCGGACAGATCAATAGAAGATTAAAAAACTTGCAAAAAAAGCAAAGGGGTCATTCCTTCTTCCTCACTCAATAGAATACCACAGGATGAATCAGAACAACATAGGATGATGCGAAGCCCCACCTGCAACCCGCAACTGCAAGATGTGAATTTGGCGGAGAGGGGTTAGTATAAATCTTTGCAAGGGAGAAAAATGCCCCCAGAACCACCTCACCAACGTTGGCTTGTAGCTCTAATCAAGTTTCCACCTCCAAGTTCACCTGAAGTAGAGATACATCAGAGCAATATAAGGTATGAAAATTCCCGGAAGAAAATATATTATTCTGCTTGTTTTCATTTTATCAACTATCTCAATCCTTAGACTTCTTAGACTTGCAATCACCACTTCATTCTCAACCACTCCCCCATTGCCTGCATTGCGTACAGCCATACAACAAGCATGTTCTTCTCCTTCTCCAGCATGTGACGACGTTACATCACATGGACTGGACAACCCACAAACACAACATAACACTTCAGCAAATGCAACCCTTTTGACAGAAAAGGAATTTAAAGTTCTATTCAATCTCATCCAAAGGAAAGCCCCCTGCAACCTCCTCATCTTTGGGCTGAAGCACCAGTACTTAAAACTCTCCTCCATCAACTCAGGTGGCATCACCATCTTTCTAGAGGATGATCCTGAGAAGATAAGTGCAATCAGAGAACAAGTGAACAACTACCAAGTCTATAAGGTT
This sequence comes from Erythroxylum baracoense, assembly GCA_025629805.1. Lineage (NCBI taxonomy): Eukaryota > Viridiplantae > Streptophyta > Magnoliopsida > Malpighiales > Erythroxylaceae > Erythroxylum > Erythroxylum baracoense. The sequence continues at coordinate 26,313,837 of JAOTAY010000007.1, read as the reverse complement.
GAACACCAGATACCTTCAAAGAAGGCTTACGAGCTGCTTAAGCATGCTAGGAAAAGCACTTCATGTGCACCTCGGCCAGGAATACTACGGAATTCAACATGCAAGCTTGCAATGAAAAATTTACCGCCAGAAGTTTACCAGCTTAAATGGGATGTTATAGTAGTGGACGGACCAAGTGGACACTCACCAGAGGCACCAGGCAGGATGGCTGCTATCTACACAGCTAGCATGATAGCAAGAGCAGGAAACAGAGCGGATGTATTGGTACATGATGTGGATAGAACAATAGAGAAGTGGTTCTCATGGGAGTTCCTTTGTGATGAGAACTTGGTCTCCTCCAAAGGGAAGCTCTGGAACTTTAGAATCACAAATGCATCAAATTCCACAAGGTTTTGCTCACAGAAAGCAACTTTCACAGAGTGATAATTCCCCCTACCTGAAACAACAGGAACCAAGTCCCTTGATTGTTAACAAATATTCATTGGAAACAGGGGCATCTTAAATGCAGAACTCTCAGACACCATACCAGACATATCTATGACCACATGCCACTGAATCAAAGCATGCAAATGAACAGTCAAGATACCAAAAAGATCTCACCACTTCATAGAGCTAAGACGAATGTCAAGGACACCTCTGTTCTATGCTTGGATTGATATCAGCTCTGACATCAAGTTTGCAAGATTGAAAAACTGAAGTTCGCAGAAGAAATAATCCTTAAGGCAACTTAATTTCAGGTAGCGAATATGTAGCACTGCAGATTCTTGGTGCAATGCATTACGATTGAGATATATTTGCATACAGAAAAAGAGGTTGAAAGGTTATTCACACATTAGCAATGCATCTTATACTTTATTTCAAAGAAACTGCTATACTCATACAATATCAAAAGATGTGCCTCATATTTTAATTTTAGGAGAAATGATGGAGAATAATCAATTCTCACATGAAAAATAGTCGCAATTACAAATAGAAATGACAAAAGTCTAGTGGTGAAACAAAGTTCCCCATGATTCTTTGCTGCTCCTCCCAACTCCACAAAATACAAAAGTAAAGGAGGAGGCAGAACAGAAGAAGATAAGAATTTGCAGAAGAATATACACTCTATACAATCATCACAAGCATCAGTATCTGTCCTTTGTACCCAGCAGTCATTTGCTTGCATCCTTCCACTGTATTGAAGACAACAAATGAAACAGTGTAGTTAGGGATATACGCAAATAGAAATTCATCATGCGACGGTTTGACAAGGCACAACTGTCAAGGAAAGTAATCAGACAGACAACACAGAGACACCAAATTGCCGGAGCTAGCTACAATAGCATGAATCCAAAAGACAGGCAGAGTTTAGAAGTCAATCAAAGTAAATAATGATTTACCACTCGAGCTTGATCGATTGTCCTTTAGAGCAGTGAACAACAGCTAAATGCCAAATCATAATAATATCTGCATCCTTTTGTAATTCTCTTCCAAAAGTTACATAAGCAATATTTACTAAGGTTCAAGAGACACCCACAAACTAAAGAAGTTGGATGCAGCAGTAGCAGCACGTACATATAAGCAGCAAAAATGGAAATTTGACAAAAGGTATAATGAAATATAGAGATGCTCAATCCCAGTTCTATTATAATCAAATCATCCAAAACAGAATGATGTGATATACTAAAACATTACTTTATAGTATAATGCACATCTAAGAGGATGGAAATAACCAATGAGCATAAGTTGCTCCTGGCAGAAAAATCAAGTACTGCTTTTTTGTAACAAAAAGACACGTCATAATACAGCATGCAAAATGAAAATGCACATTTCAAACACTTTGTCTTTGAAAACAATATACTCAAATTGTCCTGCGACATATCATATCGAACTCAGTTGCTTTTACCATCCGTTTGCTGATGTAAGGTTGTAATGTGATTGGCATTTCTGAATCACCGGCTGCCTCAGGTAACTTGTGTTTCTCCTAGTAAGATACAAATCAAGTACTGCTGTTATATATGTCACACAGAGACACATTATACAACCGCATACAAAATAAAAAAATCAAACACCTTCTCTTTGGAAGAACTTATTCAGATTGTAGTAAAGAACATCACATGGAGCTTGGTACTCACCATTTGTTTGCTGATGTAAGGGTGTACCGCCATTGGCATTTCTGAATGACTAGAAACCTCAGGCAATTTCTGTTTCTCCTCCTGAAATTCTTTCCTGGACTGCTTCCGGCTGCCAGATTGCCAAACTCTACCAAAGTTGGGAAGCCAGTTGGTATCAAAGTCATGTTTGATAATCTCTCCCTTCTTCTCCATCTCCAGCTCAATCTTTCTCTTTTCAGCCCAAGCAGCTCCAACTCTCTTTGGATTCAATTTATGAGATTTCCCAGCCTTACTATATGGGAACTGTGTTAGTTGCATATCTAGTTGGTTTTCTTCAGTAGATTCGAACCAAGGGGGTGGAGCTCCGGTATGGACATTTCCATTGAAATTTCCAGGAGTTGTGGAAGATACTTTACTGATGTTCAGCAAACCTGACAACATAATTAACAGGCCAGGATTGCAGTAAAATAACATATCGTATGACAATCACATACGGTATCAAGAGAACAGCTAGCTTAGAAACTGTAAAGAAGGCCAGTGACAAATAGGATAAATTCAACGATTATTACCCTGTGAACTGCCCACTCCATTTAACATTCTCTTATCCTCACTAACCTGTTGCAGCTACATAAAACAAATTACTAATATACATGAATACCAATTCAACAATATGCATGTGTCCGCACAAACATATACAATAACATACTGTGTGTATGTTTGTACAATGCAGAAAGAAAATATTTTGTTAAAGTTTATGATATCTCAGTACATCAGGCTAATAACAGATATCTGATCATATACAAAAAGCCACTGGTTACATACAAAATGAAGGGAATAAACAAAAATGAAAAGATCTATGCTTAATACAATATCATATTCTAAAGCGGGATAGAACCGGGCCTACAAGATTTTAAAAGAAATCTTCTTTGTCAATTAAACAGAACCAAGGTAAAACCTAAGGTAGAAAAGTAGCTTACGACTTATGAATGAAGATAGAGAATAGTGAATTACTATTTTAACAGAAACTACATATTCTAATAAACTGTTCAGCGGCACATTTCTTATTATCTATGCTTCAGAAAATGAAATTTCTGGTTAATTTCAGAAAGTAGTAGCAGATATAAACATAAATCAACATCCACTATGTCCTTAATTTCAAACCCTTAGATCCTTCATTGAGAAAGTAAGCCATTAACAGATATTAGAAAACAACAAAGGAATTCGAAACCCATGCTTTGACACTTTACAGAGCATCCAGGACAAGTACCTGAGAACTGAAGTATTATTCTTGAACCATCTACCAAAGAATGGCAACAGATATGTGATAAAGCATGATTGAGGAACAAGTAATATCTTAGATGCACTATAGAAAACTAAGAAAAAACAAATATATGACCATCAACCTGTTCAGAAAGCAAATGAAAAGGAATCAGTTGAACCAAGCTTACCCCTTCGCTATAGTTGTATGAGCTTAATGCACCATTATCACAGAAAAAGACTTGACCAGCCCAATTACCTTTCAAAGAAACCACATAGGTCATTTCACATGTGAAATCTCCATGGAGCTATAGAAGAAAGCTTGATCATGAAGCAAATAGAGCAACTAGACACATTATTAAAACCTTTAAAAGAATTTGAGCTCCTTGAACTTGGATTAGGACATGCACCCATGGGCAAAGAAGATACAGCATCATGTATAAATGGACCAACATGATTGATTGCCGAGACTCCTGAATGGGATATCTGAGACTCATTCGTATTATACTGTAAAGGCATAACAACATTTGAAATTTTTGATTCATGCAGATCAAAAGCATTTTTGTCAAACTTATCAATGTTCTCATGGTTGAGTTCAATATGGATATCATTTAAAGCTCCAACTTGATGAAGAAGAGATCTGTCTGTCGATGTTGCAACCCCATTCTTCAATGACTCGCACTTCTTCTCCCACTACAATCATCAAAAAATAATAATAATAATGATACTCTAGAAATTTTCTTCTCTATATTTAGTTGCCAGCAAGTGATATCCCACATAAGAACCAAGATAACATCTCATTCAACTTTTTTTAGACACAACATTATATTTAAGCCACTGCAATCATAAGAAAACGAGATTTCCATAATTCTATATAACTCCAAATGATTCAGAGACATCAACTCACCTTAGACAAGTCTGCCTCAGAAACTCGAAAACTATCTAAGCGATCCATCCCACCACCATATTTCCAAAGAAAGTGCTTCACGTTCTTTAGATGATCCACACTTGCCAGATGATGAATTGCATTAGCGCTGCAATGTTCGTTTCACAAGGAAACGTATCAAATCCCAACAAGTTATTAATAAGAATTGATGCTCAACTAATGAGTTCACCATTTTTTCCTTTTCAAAATACCCGTTATTTAGCTTTTTTCTCCTCTTAGCCATAAAAGAATTAAACAGCATCTACACTTATAAAAACCAATTTACAACAGGTAATACAAAACTACTCATTGAAAGAGCTTTGAGTCTCCTACTAATACACATCAGCTCAATTCGCTGAATTAACCCCCAGTCCACCGTATGCAATATCCAGAGACAAAAAACACAATTCAGAATAAAATTGACAAAGACAATAAGTTATTGATTAAACATCTTACCAAACAAAGGAGCTGTCAAGTTCGTTAAGGTCAAAATCGCAGAACACGCACCACAAGCGATTACGAGAGGCGTATTCGGGTCGGAGGACGCTAGGATTGTTGAGAAAGAAGCGAACATCAGCTAGCTTGATCTGGAACCGAGATAAGAACGCAGAAAGCGACTTCTTGTGATTTGGAAAATACTTATGGCGTTGTCCCTGATCATGATTCAAATTGCAAACCTTGCAGAACTCATAGTCGAATTTCTCTCCTTTCTTCTTCTCCTTGTTCTTACGGTTCATGGAATCCGCCCTTGAATTTGGGTAAGGGATAGGGCTTTTCAGTTCGAGAGTAAAGTAAGGCTCTATTTAGGTGACACAAGTAAAACGCATCGTCTAATAAATGCTTCCCGCCAAATTCCAACTCCCGTAAGATCTAGAACTTTTCGATTTTAGATTTTATACAAGAAAATTAAATTTATTGTTAAATGTTAAAGTAAAAATTGTAATTTTAATTAATATTTAAAAAATTATTCTTAAGATTATGTTATCTCATTGATCCATATATTAAATTAACGATTCATATACTAAAATTTGCTAAAATTTTAATTATTTTTAATATTTATAATACTATCAATACTATTTTTAAAATACCATAATGAAAAATAATATTATAAATAACGATAAATATTAACTTAAAATTTTAAAAAATATTAAAAATAAATTCATATTTTTTATTAACAACAGATATGTCATAATTTTTAAAAATAGTAAACGTGAGTACAAATGAATGATAAATGGTATATTATAACTTAAATAATAATTAAAATATTATTGAATTTTAAATTAGTAATTAATTAAGTACTGTATTTAAATAACTTAAATTACATATTATTATATACATTCAAAATTTTATTTATTATCCTCTAAGTTTTGATTTTTATTTTACTTATATTTTCTTTCGTCATTTTATATTATAAAATTTAATAAAAAACAATAAATTATATCATGTAATTTAGGATCTGTTTGGTTGGAAATTTAATAATGGAGTAGAATGGAACGTAACACACTTCCATCATTTGGTTGTGGGTTTCATAATAGAATAGAACGGAATGAGATGAAAGCAGAAAATTTCATGTTACGATCCATTTCATCCTAAACAGTAAAAATAAGAAACCTCCAATTTAGAGAATTTAGGATAGAACGCAAACTAATAAATATATATTACTTAATATTCCCTCAATAATTTTTCTTAATACCAATTATTTCCTTTAAACTTAACCCCTTGTACATAATTAATAATATTTTTATATTATTTCTCCTTATCCTAATAATAATATATTTATATTATTAATAAAAATTGTATATAATTAATATTAAAATAATAAAATTTAATAAAGTTTTTATTAATGAAAATAAAAATATATAAAAAATTATTCTTTAATTGTTTTTGATATATTTCTATATAAATAAAAATATAAATAAATAATTTTTAAATATAAATCATAATAAAATAAAATTTATTAAATAATTAATAATAATATTTTTATGTAATTAATAATAAAATAATAAAATTTTTATTATTTTAAAATAAAAATATATAAAAAAAATTATTTATCACTGTTGTACGTGACTTTTTAATTGGACATGATTTCTGTTTTATGATCATAGCGTTAAACATTTTGCAACAATCATTTTAATATTAAGGATATAATAGTCATTTATTATACATTACATTTTAATACATTCATCTTCTAAACAATGTTTCACTACGTTACATTATAAACCCTTCCATCCCTCCCCAACAACTTTTCACTATATTATATTTTATTTTATTATAAACCGTTACCTTCCATTCTATTCCGTTCCGTTCCGTTCGATTAATTAACATCCAACTAAACAGACCCTTAATTAGTACCTTCTGTTATAAACCGGTATCGTTTTAGTCTTTTAAGTTTAAGAAAGTAAGAAACGGATCGTCTAAAAGTACAAAGTCATGGGCACCCACATGGCTTGTTGCGTCCAGTCCAACTTCTTAAAAAAACATAAGTACAAAAGTGAAAAAAATTCTAAATTACTGATGGTTCTGTGTAATTAACTCTAAAACCTAAAGATAACATATATAGCCTTGCTTGTGCTATTATTTAATTACACTTAATTCTTAATAATTTGATCTTTTTATTTTAATTATTATAAATTTATTATTTACCTTCATTTGATATTTTTTTAGTTATTAAAAATTTTCTTCATCATATTCTGTTATTTTTCAATTATAACTTCAAAATAATGTTGTATTAAAATTTTAAATTTTAATATTATTTCATAAAAATAAAGAAAGAGATTATATGATAATTAAATAATAATATACAGTTAAATGATTATTTTCTAAATATGAAATTAAAATAAAAAAAGTCAAACCACTTTTATCTCATCTATTTATCTTTATATTATAATCTCTTGAATGCATTTCTTTTCCTTTTTTTTTCATCAACTTTTTTTGTTGAAAAGAATTAAAGTGTTCTTAATTCCAGTTGTTGGGCCAATCTAGTAATGCAAAGGTGTGATTCACATTTCCACATGGTATGACTTTGAGGGATCAAGTCCCACCACAAGCATTGCCAAACTATTGAAGTGAGCTGAACTTAGCTGATCTTTTTCCTCTTGATTGGTAATGAATATGACATCAACAATGAACAAATCTTAGGACCCTTTTCCCGATCCTACCATATTTTGCTCAGTGAGAAAGAGATAGGCAACACCTTTGGTTGTATTTGTGTGCTATTGTCCAAAACCAAACTTATGAGAGCCCTCACATGATATGGAATGAACTCCACCATTACTTGCTCCCTTCCACTTCAATGACCTAATTTCCTCCTTGCAAAATCTTAGCATCAAAGAAGAAACAAAATCTAAATTGGATATGCATTTGAAAATAACATATGTGAAATATATTATTCAAACTTGATTCAATCTTTGAATTTTACCGATCGACTTTTATTAATGTTCTTCGAGAAAATCTTACGTGACATCAACAAATTTTAAATTAAATATACGGTTAAAAATGATGTGTATGTTGGTTCGGATGCCAAGTAGGCCTTCTGGTAATAGATGTTAATCAAAGTCCTAAAAATAAGTGATTAACAAACTTCAATACCTGAATTGAAAGATTCAAATGATTGGCAATGTCAATTAGGTGGATACAGCTTAAACCCTCTCCAGCCTTCTTGTTTTTAAAGGCGCAGGACCATTTGCAAAACATGAACTTGACATTTACATGTGCTTGAATGTGCTATTCCTGCATGATGATGCCTAGTGGAGTGGCCTTCCCTCCGAGTGAACTGACGAAGGCTTCCTTCCTTGTCAACATGGTATAGTACACAATTACAAGCACTTGGATTCTTTCTCTTACAATTCGTGCAAGTACTGGGATCTCCATATACATAGCTACAGAATCAGTTCAAGATAATGTATAGACAAAACATTAGAAGACAAAATGTTTAAGGTTTTTTCATTATGAGTAGTTTGATAATTCGGCTGAGGATGTCCTACAACTTTATCAAGGAATGGATAGCCACTGCATTTCCAAATAAAAGATCAAAGACAAGGCATCCAATAATTCAAAGTGATCTATGTCAGAAATACTTTCCTTGATTACTTCTATGATTATATAAGTGATTATTGACTCGATTAGGAAGAAAAAGTCAGTGAACAATTTTTTTGTTAGTTTCCAGCCCAAAAATGTGCAACTTTCATGATTGGTGTCATACTTTCATGGCAGAGCATCTTATGCTATAGGAATCTTGACCACATTATCACTGTTATGACAATAGAATGCAAGAAAAAAGCAGCAGGACTTATCCTCCTGTTTCATCATCTTGAAGACAGAGTGCATGAAAATAAATTAAAAAAAAAAAGAAATCAGGAAGGGAAGAAACAGGGCATAGAACAGAGTTCATATACTGATCTTTTTCAGAACTTGTTCAAGCACCATGATTTTTTGAGGATTCTCTTAAAGGTCTCTTGAAACTTGAATTATTATGAAGCTAAACAAGATTCTGTACTCAAATTATCATCAACTTTACTTCCATACCTTTGTTGATGCTGCAGATGTGCTTTTTCGGCAGCCCATTTTTGTTGAAACTTCAAGATCCTCTGCCCCACTAGATCATGTCTTGACCTATAAGCAAAAGAATCAAGTCAGTGTATTATTGAGGGCACTAATATGACAGATTAACTGCATTTTTAGAAATGTGATTGGAGGTTGCTGACAAATGAAGCTAATTTTCGTTTCTCCCGACAAGTTGAAAGGGGCACTGTTCATTGCTCTGATTGATTTTCTTTTAGTTGAGTGATCCTATCCAGAAAATGTCTCTTTTGTGTTGGATCCCCGACATGGATAGTGGGTTTTGGATTGCTGATGAGCAAAAGTTAGGAGCTTGATTACAGGCGGATACATACAGCTTTCCTGCCATGTTCTTACTTGCTTTTTTTTCTGATTCATTTGTCTCTCGTAGCACAGGTTTTACTCTTATATCCTGCTTGGAAATGAGAAATTCCCAGAACCTGATATTGGTTTTAAAGTCCTCACTAGAAGCTCAACTAAATTTGTTTCTCCTGCTACAAGTATAGCTTTCTCTCTTGCTATCTTCCAATCTTTATTGCTCGTAGTTGTTTCAGTTATATTACAATCTGATGGGGTTTCAGTACTTAACCCAATGGAAATTGTATCAGCTTAATGATTCACACCTTTATTCCATGGTTCGAGTAGGGACGCAGTCCAATCAAAAAAATGACATAGATTAGTTCGTTCAGCTTCTGCACAAAGATTGCGGCTTGGCATACACAGTGACTGCCCTGAAACAAACTGATTTGGTTTCTTTTCATATGAACTTTCCAAGATTCTGTAGCAAGGCTCATATGTTTATCACATAAACTCGGAGCAGAAATCAAAGATGAAGAACGAATAACATCAGGAAAAAGAGAAATAGAGCTACAAATGAACGATTACAACCAAAACTTTTTCAGGTTCTTTCGACTGGTCGCTTCAGATTTCAGAATTCTGATATAATAGTCAACCATGATGGCATGATGCATCATTACTTAATTCAAGTGTTCATATACTATATTGCCTTCCTCTTCATAAAAATTTGCTTATAATTACTGCATAAATTACTGAAATCGCTCCTCAGAGAAGACCAAATTGTTGTTATCATGAATTTAGAGAGAGCTTATTATATATGAAATGGATAGCTCCGGTAGCTTCTTGACACGGTTATACTTTTGCAGGTTTTCCCAATCTGGGAAAGGAACCAAAATCAGCAGCCAAATGTAGCCTAGCTTGGAAATTAATCTTAAAGTTCACTAGTCATTATCAAACATAGGCAGCAAGAAACAGATGATCATTTGCACTCCAAGACTTTTCATGCCAGTTATACATGCAATTTTGTCCTCTTTTTTTTTTAATCTGACGATGACCCCTTTCGGTTTGGTTGAAGGAATCGATCGAAATACAAACGGAATCCAATACCCAAAGTATTGCAAACTCATCAAACAACTTGGGACTAGAATATTAACCCCAACTCTGTCAATAAAAGGAATCAAAGATCAAAAGTAATCCATTTTAGCTAAGGCTTGAATCTTTGCCTGCAAGAGTGGCAAGTGACCTCCATGCATGTAGAATCTATCTGTCTTGTCGCTCTCTCCTTCAATCTCTCTGCTCTGGCCACTTCCTCTCTAGCTCTTTGCCACATATTCCTCGCTCTCGCAAACTCTGACTGCGCCATCTCCATCTCTCTCCTCGTCAGCTCTCTCACTCTCTCTGCGTAAGCTTTTTCAATGGCCGCCAATCGATTTTGCTCGGACGCCTGCCATTTCAACGACTCTACGGAGCTCGTTCCCTGTTTCATATCACTCAACTCGCAAATGGGTCCTGCCAAAACTATGTTAGATGATGGCTGAATTGGTTTTAGACTGATAGATAACTGCAGGTCCACCGATGGCCCTCCGTAATTTTCAGTCACCGCCGACCGATGCCTGAAGGAAGAATCCGGTGGAAGCGACCCAACGTGTTGTGCAGAAGATGAACAAGAAGAAGCTAAGTGATATTGCGAAGGAAGTAACTGTAACTCCTTATTATGTTCCCCTTCCATTGGAGAGCAGAAATAATCAAGGCTATGGAGATCGTACGCTAAGGTGGCCAGTGGTGACAGCTGAGTGAGTGACGGCTATATATAAAGCTCGAAGAAAGCTAAATTACCATAAAACCCATGTTTGCCGTGCAAAATACTAACGGCAGCTCCCTTTTGCTCCCGTGTTAATGCTTATAGTTTGGTTTTTGGTAAATATACGGAATAATTCAAGGGTGTTTTAGTCAAACCGTTGAACAGTTTGTGAGAATCCCGTTATAACAGGAGCCAAAAGCGAGGAAAAAAATAACGGATAACGTTATTGCGCCATAATTAGCTTTCTTATGTTCTTATTCAACTCGCTTTAAACTTCGAAGTGACCATTATATTTTATTTGGTATGTATATAACTTTACATATCTTAAATTATAGTCTGGAAACTAGCTCTAAAAGTGGGCTTATACGTAGCCTAAATTCAGATATTTTTAATGAATCAATCTATTGGTCAAATTAAACTTAAATTAGTCTGAAACTTAATTTTTAAAAAATAAAACGATATCTATTTGCTTAGAAGAATTAACTAAGTCTAAATCTTGACAACTTAGGCTCGATTGAATTAAAAAAATTATTGTTTCACACTTTTAATTTTAAAAAAATTAACAAAATTGACCCATAAGTCGATCCATTGCCACGCCTACTGATAACTTATATAATCGTATGAACCTGTGAAATAGAAGGATATTATGAGGGACAAGAATAGGATATATATGTTTAGGGATATGTTTAGATATATTGTTGGACCCCACACCCGCCCTTAGGTCGGCGGTGTGTGTTTGCGGGACATACCGCGGCATCCAACCTTACTCAGTA
>JAOTAY010000007.1:26282900-26302034 GCA_025629805.1 Erythroxylum baracoense | reverse complement strand
AGTAAGGTTGGATGCCGCGGTATGTCCCGCAAACACACGCCGCCGACCTAAGGGCGGGTGTGGGGTCCAACATATATTTATAGTCAAACTCATATATAAATTTCTTTATAATAATTTGTGCACATTTAAGCATAAAAAATTTAATCTATCATCAAATTCTTCTAAATTTTTACATGATATTAGATCGGTCCTTATAAATAGGAGTAATCTCTCAAACATCTAACTCTTACTTATTGGAGATAAATCTTATCATTTTTAGTGTATACCAAAGTCTTCTAATCTTCAAAATGATCACAATGACACAAATCTTGTTTCAAAATTTCTCCTCGCATGTCCTAGTGCATTATTAAAAGATCAATTTACAATTTTGAAACTTTAATTTTTAATAGGTTGAAGACGGTCCAAACAATGTTATTTTATTGAATTAGTCATTTAACAATTTGAATGCACTTTGTCTAAGGTAACAAAAGATTTACTAAAATTGACGTAAATTAACTTAAATTAAAATTAACTAATAAAACTTAATAATTGAACCAATAAAGATAGCAATAAGAGCGAAGTTAATTAATAATGAAAACATAGGGATTTTTCTATCCTTATTTTGTCTTCTTTTTATCTTATTAATTCAATTTTGTTTAATCCTAGATGTCTTAAGGTTTTGATTACTCTCTCTCGAGATCTAACCAAATAATCCCAATTGAAATAGATAATAGTTGAGTTGAAATTTCTCAATTCTCAAAACTACTCCTAACAATTCAATTGGCACTGAAGCTAACCTAATGATAATTAACTCATAACTAAGATCTCTCTTCAATTGTTTATTAATATGATATTTGTAAGTTTATTAAGGTATCAACTCTAGTTGCATAACTTAACACAAATAACTTTGATACTATCTTTCAATTTCTTGTTAAGTATAAGCACGGCAAATATCACAAAACAATATTATATTGTTCAACAAGAAAAAAGTTAAACAAAACAATTCAAGAATAAACCATAATATAGATTCAGAATTTCATAATCATCTTCAAAACATAACTATTCATATTTAACATCCAAGGCAATGAAATAGAATAAGAAAATAATAAATAAGCTTGAAAGCCTTGATCAAGATTTTTTGGAAAGATAGAATTGACTTGATGTTTCCACCTTTTGATCTTCTTCTTTATGATGTGTAACTTATTTTCGCATTTTTGTTCTTCCTTTTTAGGTGTCACTAATGACTCTCGTTGCCTTTTTATGAATTCAATGGCTTCTAATTTGCCTCTTTTTATGTAGCCTTTTTAATATCCTTATATATCAATAAACTAGGGTTTTTGAAGTGCCTCAGTATCTTCAAGAATACCTCAATTCACGACTTTGCATGATCATAGAGACTTGCACAAGCAATATACACGACCGTATATGTCGTGTAACTCCATAGAGGCAGGAATTGTGTCTTTGAAGCTTCACACGTTTACAATAACTTACACGGTCACTATACATGACCATGTATATCTAAAATTGTTCCAATTATTCCATTCCATGCCACAATTTCACTCGAATGCATCTTCTCTCGGTCTATAGAGGCAATTATCACCTAAAAACACATCTAAAGCAAATTAAGTACCAAAATACTATAAAATTATTAAATAACAAGCAAAAAATACTAAACATAGATATATAAATATAGACAAATAATTATCTATCAGATGTCTTATCATTTTTCACGTCAACTATAGGTTTTAATACTTGTCACATCAACATACTTACATTATCACTAGTTCATTCATTTCGATTCAAACCTATTAATCATCTTTTTATTAGCTAGTTTAGTTATTTTATTACATACGTTACCTCAGACTAATTTCTACGTTTTAGGTGTTTTAAACTCATTTTTTGAAAAAAATAGTTAAATTCTAATCTATATACATGTTTCTTTATTTTCTTATATCTTTTAAGTTTTGTTGTTAAGAACTTTCTCTTTTGTATATTGTAGATACTTGTAAATTTCATCAATATGTTTCTTAATCAATAAATGTAATCTTTGATAAATCGAACTATAAATTATGGGTTGAAGAAATGTGTAGCTTTCTCAAAAGTAGACTTATCTAAATATTGTTATTAGACTCAATCCTACTCAAAAGCCAAATGAAGCAAAATATATATTCATAAAACATCCAATATCTCGAGATGATATAAATCATCATATTTTAACATGGTTCTGCAATACTTATGTCAAAGGAATCAAGCATGGTTTTTTATAGTTAGATATTGTTAAAAAGGTATGAGATTTTTTAGAAGGTAATTATTCTATATTTGATGATGTCAATCAATTTCATCTTTATAAACCACTTCGTCATATGTAAAAACTTTGTCAAACTATCTATGGTCATATGTCTGAATTGCAAGAGTTTTAGGATCAATTATCAATTAGAGATCTTACTTGGCCTAACACTCAAATTGCCAATATGCATACCAATTTTTATGAATGTAAACATACATGACACTTATTGATGACTCTTAAAGATGAAGTTGAGTTTATCTGCAACTTTCTTCTCCATCAATAATCTCTACCAGGTCTTGATACTATAATTAACTATCCACTTGTGAAAGCGATCCAACTCAACACCCTTTAAATGGAGAAATCTATTATATTTAAAGATGTTGTTCTTGCCAATCATACCTTCTCTCTTTCGACTTTTACCTCTTAAAACTTAGTTAATAAGAAGGTATTTTACAACTACGATAAAAAGAATGGTCATCACATTTCTAAATGCAAAAAATGACCAAAACAAGATAACTCTTCCAGGTCCTCTCAGTTAGTTATCATTGTTGTTACCACAAAGGTGGTAATGGAAAATACATATCATAAATTCTCCTTGAAAGATCTGCAGGCTTTTCGATAATAACTCCAAACTTAACTATATTTTGGTACTGTTTCCTATCTTGCTTTATCTGTCATATCAGATACTTCTTTTTTGTAATATCTCGATTATGCATATTGTAACTACATGACCTCTAATTTGTCCATATTCAATTTCTCAAAAGCTTCCCTTATTCAACATATTGTCAATACTTCTAATAACTTTACTATGAAAGTTAAAAAATATTAGCATTATTCAAACAACTAAGTTGTCTTTACTTGATACATTTCTTATTCATAAACAATCTTTAAACATCATCTTTTTTAGTCAATTATGTGAACTTTGTGTCAATTTATTTTTTCCAAGTCGTAGTTGTATTATATGTAATCTATATATAGACAAGATCTTTAGTATATAATGTAAGATTAGATGTCTATTTGAATTTAACTCCCTTTGCCTTCCACCAAAACTTATTATATCTTATATATGATACTCTTGTTTTTGTTATCTTTCCAATATTAGACTTAAATCATTAATTTATGGTGATTCTTTAGGTCAATTCAAGTCAAAAAAACTTGTATTTTATACCAACTTTTTGAAAGTCATAATTACCTTTTATTAATAGTAATTTTGTTTATTAACTTGATTTGTTTTTATATTTGGGGATTTGCTCCTCATGATACCATGAGTAGTTTGCAATAATACGTAATCTTTAATCTTTGTTGGTAATTTTTTTGATAAATGGATTTATCTTTTGAGTAATAAGCCTGATTTTTCTTATTCTCACTCTGCAACCATACTTTGTACTCAATTTTCTTGTCAAATTAAAATCTTGCTCATTAATAATGCTATGTAATATAAAGATAAACCCTTCGCCCTTTTTTTTTATCAACAAGGAGCCATTATTCAAGATCTTATTTAGATACCTCTTAACATGATGATAGAGTTCTATACACATGTTCTCAGTACCATTAGAGCTCTTCTCCTTTCTTCCTATTGTATAGAAACCTTTTGGAAAGAAATTGTTCTTACTATTTTCTATACAGTCAATTGTATCCTTACTCTGGTCAAAGTTAACATCTCTCCTTATAAATGTCTACACAACTATACTTTTGGCTACCAAACTCTCAAAGTTTTTAGTTGTATTTGTTTATTTTTCTTCAACCATATAAATACACTAAATTAGAACTAAGAGCAATATTTGTTCATATGGTATGTAACAAAACACAAAAGGTACAAGTGTTGGGATCCTTTATCTCAATGATTTTGCATCTCATCACATATGATCTTTTAAAAACATATAATGTTTTCAACTATTTCAAAATTTTAAGTTAATAAACCTTCTCAAAAGTTCTTCTATAATCCCACTACATCCTTGTTTCCTCACTTATCTTATAAGATCATTTTCTAATAGTTACAGCAACTCAATACAACATACACCTGGTCCTATTGCTTCTTTATTAGTTGTGAATCCATCATCTCCTCCAAATGATCCTTCTCCATTCAATCAATCATTTGGACTTCCTATTCCTTAACTCGATCCTTGATGTACCAATTGATTAAGTCACCCTTCTATCTAACTTTGAGATTTTTTTAATTCCAATATTATTTCGCTATAAGAATCTCACATATATCGCAAAATAAACTTTGACTTAGGACATGGTTGATTTACTTATAGATAAATATATTATTGATTACGAATGGGTCTATAAAATAGGTCAATTAAGTGGTACAAAGCTCAAATGGTTGCTAAAAGATTTACCCAAGAGTATGGTATTGACTATAAATAAACTATTCTTCAATCGCTGGTCCAACCGTATTTAGCAATCTTGTTGCAATTGTTGTGAACAAACATTTGTCATTATTCTATATGAGCATCAAGAATCTATTCACCAAAAGTGATATTCCAAAATAAGTGTATGTGCATCCTCTATATGATCATGATCATCCATCGAATAAGGTTTGTCTCTTTCACAGAGTCTTATATAAACTAAATGAAGCTCACAAAGCCTGGTTTGTTAAATTTAGATTTTGGTCCAGCTCTTATAATGTGCCTTATTTTTTTGCAAAATAGCTCAATAGTACACTCTTCTTCTCTTTTATGTTGATATCATAATAATTATTATGACACTAGGTATTTTTCACTCTTAATTCCTTTTCACATCAACAATTTAAACTAAAGGATTTGGGTAATATGATTTATTTTTTCATTCTCAAAGTTTCATATGGTGAATATAACTATTAATAGTCACAAGTAATATATGTCATTGATCTTATCTTTCGTGATGGTATCACTAACATCAAGAGTGCTAACACTCTGCTTGAACCTAATGTCCATGTTTTTGTTATTGATGAGACTTTCCTTAATAATGATACTCTTTATCACCAATTTGTTCATAGTTTTATACAACTCACTACCCCTCATTCTAATATTGCTCTTATTGTTCATGCCATTAGTCAATTCATGTCAACATCTTTTACCACTTACTTCTGTGTTGTTATTCATATCCTTCGGCACATCACGTATACTCTCTTTTATGTTCTTCACTTTAGTCATTCATCTTCATTAGAGTTATGACTAACTTTGATGTTAATTGGGGGGTGAAGATTCACTAGCTTGACATCCTTAAAACACTTCGATAGAAAGTCTTAAAAATTTATTTTTATAAATTTTAATATCAGTAAATAAAAGTTTTGTGCTTATTAAAATATAAGAATAACCTAAATAAACCAAAAAATTTCAATGGAACTTTTGGGGTTTCCTAAAGTAATTTTCCTTTTATCAATTTTCAAATTGAAGGATGAGGATATATTATATATATACGAGGTGTAATAATTAATGTCACACGTGCGTCAAGCGTAAAAGGGACAGAGCTTACGGTGTTAAAACTAATAAAGATCACAGACTTTTTTTAAAGAAAGAAAAGAGAATTAAAAAAAACAAAAAAAGGCTTAGACTTTTTAGGTCTTGGAATAGAAATTGACACTTTATTGGTAGGCCTGAGATTGTCGGGTCTCACTGCACAAAAGCAAACCCACGGTCCGAGCAGGTTCGGCACGTGGGATGGCCACTCCGCTGCGGCTGAGACCATCATTGTGATTTGGGCGTCCTCTTCTTTCCCCACTATATGATATGCACCACTGTCTAAGAACATGCATCTACCTTAATTCTTCCTTTTTTTTAATAAAAAGTTTATTTTTTCAATTAAATTTTAATTTTTTTACAATCTCTTTTAACTATAATTCAAGTTCTTTAATTTTATTCAATCTTTAACTGATTTTATGACGATCTGATACCGATTGAACCTTTTAAATCTTAAATCTCTTCTCTTACCAATTTAACTTTCGTCGTAGTTTTTAAAACGTTGCATTTAATTCGAATATAGTTTAAAGTTGATTCAAGACTAAATCATGTGATTTAAATTTTCTGAACTCATTCTAATTTAAAGTCTGATTTACTCAAATTTTTATCTATTAATTTGAATTAATTCAAGTTAATTGATTAAATTTAAAAAGCCTTAATCTCAAATATCACTAATTTATAAGTTCAAAAATCAGTTTTTGATAGTGTCTAATCTGTAATATAAAAACTATAAGGAACAGGGAATAAAATAAACACAATATAGATTACTAAAAGGGGAAGGACAATTGTCAATTTTCATAAAAAAGAACGGACCAATACATTCAATAATATAAGAGAGTTTGGATTGAACTAGAGAAATAAATTTGATAAGAAAATCAAGGACTTTGAATATAACTAATGTTTTAAAAATCATACCAAAAGTTAAAGTGGTAAGATAAGAATTTTAAGATTTAAAAGATTAAATTGATATTAAATCGTAATAAAATTGGCTAAAAATTAAATAAAATTAATGAATATGAAATATGATCGAAAGAGATTGCGCTTATCAATTGAAATTTTTAAAATTTAATTGTAAAAATAGATTGTTAAATAAAAATTAATTGATTTATTTTAGTTTATAAGAACTTGTTAATTTAATAAAACTGACCGAATAATTAATAAAATGATCAATTTTTAACAATAAAAGTTATTAAAGTAAATTGAATCGAAAAGTTAAAAATTGAACTAAAAATTTGACAGTTCAAAGTTTTTAAGATTAAACTGGTTGAGATTTTTAATATAGAAAATATTTATTATATATAAAAGAATATATATATATAGTTAATTATAACATATAAAATAGGAATGATAAAATTGGTATATTTTAAATGCAATGAATTAAATTCAAATGGACTGAATTAAATTCGAATAGACAGTATTTTAAATTGAATTTTAAGTTGAATTTAAAATTTTTAATTTGTTCATCCCTAACTAATTTGTCCAAAATAATATTATTTTAACATAATTAATTAAAACAATATTTTTAAACCTTGACTTAAATCTACTTTTAGATTGAATAATTTTGATTGAATCAGAGATAAAATTTAAATTAATTGAGTCAAATCAAATAGTGTACAAATTATAGATTATCTAAAACAATCTCTAATAAAAACAAAACAAAACCATATACAAACACAACATACATGCACTTAACAAAGTTAAAGTTCATATTCAACAGCTAGTTTAGAGGAGGATTGTGGAGGACTTTATGCATGTGCAAGTCTTCATTTCCTTTTATTACAATGGACAAAGTTGCATGCATAAGAGATTAAATAGTGGCTTATCTTTTGTGACAACTATTGAGACATGAAAAAGACAAACCCCTTTTTTATGCACTTACTTCTCTCTTTCTTTAGTTGCATGTACTCAGTTCATTCTTTCTTAAAAACTATTTTATCCCATTGCCAGAAAGGAGTGCCCCTTCTTTAGCTTGCAACAAATGACAATAACTTGCAATGAATAACAATTCAAACTGATTTATCCTATTCGAGTGTAAAAATTTTGAATCGTTCGACTTTTCTAAATAACCCTTATTTTTAAAAGCTAACCAATTTATTAATTAATCAGTCAATTTTAATAAACTAACATATTTTTATATATCACAATTTGGTTCGATCTTTATTATATATCGATTTTATAACGACCTTTTATCGTATAAAACATTGATAAATTAAATGTCGATTGCAAAAATTTAGATGCAATTGAAGTCAAAATTAGGAACTTTGAGATTAATTAGAAAAAATTGAAAAAATTGTGTTAAGAGACAAACAATAAATTATTTTATTGTTGGTACAATTTGTTATAAAATGGAAATATTTGATTAAGGATTGACAAAATTGAAAACATATCTCTTGATAATGATATGATCTCATCACTTATTTTAAAAATCCATTAATTCGTAGTATATTTTTATAGAAAATAATTGATTAATTAATTAATTAAAAATGTGAAATGAAAAGTAATCAACAATTTATTTTGTTGGCGGAATGAGTTGTTGCGAAAAAAAAGATTCAGAAAATTAAAATTTTTAATAAATTATTTAGTTAATCTTGTTCTTATTTTAAAATTTATTAATTTTTGAATAAACTATTTAGAGTTTGTAATTAATAAATTAGCATATTTTTTTTAGACAAACTTTGGAACAAACGGTAAAGTCGTTCCTTTATGATCCGAAAGTAACGGGTTCAAGACACAGAAATAATTTATTTGTAAAATATAAAAAGAAAAGTTGAGTACAATTAATAACTTTCTACCTGATCCTCTCAAAACAAAACAGGAAGACTCGTGTATTCAATACATTTTGATGAGATTTGCATGCACAAAATTTTCTGCATTCACTAATCGTCTTGATGAGACATAGTTTTGATGCCTGGTGTTGGAGGTCACTAGAAGCAATGATTCCATATATCATGGACTACAACTAAGCAGCTACGTTGTCCCCTTTTCTTTAATGGTCCCTTTATGTACATTATAGATTCTATCTTCAAGTGTTAACTATATGGATTCTTTATCTAGTTTTGGGTTCAAATGATTATATACATTTCACTTGCATTCAAGAACTAATGACTGAAAAGTAGTCTTTCAAACTAAATAATGTATTAGAACGTAGGGTTGACAATGAGTCAAATAAAGTCGAATTGTCATATAGTTTATTCAATTGAGTTTAAGTTGATATTATTAAAATTTATATATTTCATTTTCATTCAACATCCAATATGAATTTCGCTAATACACAGAATCTAAAGAAGTCAAATAATACACAGTCTTATCCCTAACTAATAAAAAGACTATTAAGAAATCTACCATATGCAATTATATCTGAGCTCACTATACCTACTAACGAGTGGTACATATTAGCAGATTCGGATTGCCGTGTAATAAGACACCTGATATATGCTAGCAGATTTGAGCTTATCATGTCTAGAACAGATCTTCTGTTTCAATTAACTAGTTCTTATACTGTTCTATTAAATTTTATCTACATATTTACATATTTACGTAAAGATCACATAAATATGTAGATAAAATTAAATAGTACGGTACTGAAATAACCTAACAAAAAGAGTGTGCTCCAACCCCACCATGCCTGCTTCATTCATGACCTAGAAGACTAAATAGTTCCTTTTTCAAGTTTCTTGCCCAACAGCCTGTCAAGAACTGACTTGTCTTTCTCGTGTTTCGTAGACGGAAGTATACCCCAAAAGTAGTTTGTACGGTCACTAAGAGGACCAGACCAGCAAGCAGCAACTACCCACCAATCAGTTGAATTAATGAAAAAGGCTGCTCCGAGGGGAAGAAGCCCATTGCCGGTACTGGACCCACTTGGTGTCCTTAATCGCAGGAAGCTTGTCTACTTCTTTTTAATTAATAAATTTATAAATAAAGAGTATTCAAGTGGACATTCTTTTTATTATAAAAAGAACAATTTTTACCCTTTCAAGTGTATATTAAACAAATTTTAAATTTATATAATTTTTATAGTTACTTATTTTAATAAATTGGAATAAAATAATAATTTCGATAACCCCTTAAGGAGAAAAAAACTTCTGATACAACTTATTCGGTACGTTTCAAAATCTTATTACCTTAAATAACATTCATTTTTTACTACAATAACAACGACGACTAAGTAAAAAAATTCACTAAATGTAAAGTTTAGAGAATTCTGGTATACGTAATCTTACCTTTAACTAATAAAAAAGTTATTTTCGAACAATTCATTGATGCATTGGAATTAGTATATTTATTGATTTTGTATATGAGAAAATCATTAAAATGATAAAGTGGAGAGTTAAAGTCTAATTATATCTTCATGATCATGAATTACCAATTAATTTAGCACATGATTTTCTATTTTTTAGTATATTATTTTATTTTTTATTTTTTATTTAACAGATCATTGAAATTATTGGGCCCTAATTTGTGGCCCATTAATGACAGTCTGACCCAAGTTTGGCCCACCAGTGTCTTTTCAACTTTCGCGCCTTTTCATCGGCACTGACTTTTTTGGCGCAAAAGAGTGTGTACGTACTCTATCAGTCTGTCTGCGTGAGTTCCGATGAATTTCCGAGATCTCGTCCTCGTCTCCACAGCTACGGTCTTCGGAGCTTTAACCTCGGCACTTGCGTTTCGCTTATTCTTCTTCTCAGACTCCAAACGATACTCTTCCACAATAGTCAAAAGCGGTACTTCGAAGAAATTATCTTCTCAGTGCCCGTTTGATCCCTCCAAACGCAAAGGGTTTGTTAGTTACTCAAGTACTGACTTCTGATTGCTTCTTTTTATCTTTTATTTTTTTCATAATTTTTGAAGATTTTCTTCTTGGCAGTTATTTGTCTTGGGATGATTACTTTATGGCGATTGCGTTTTTATCAGCGGAAAGGTCCAAAGATCCAAACAGGCAGGTCTTGAATTGATTCTTCTTCTATTATTCGTTTGTGCTTTGCTTGAAATGTAATGCTTTGCAATGCTCTCTCGTTTAATATTAGAGTTTCCATTTCGCAGGTTGGGGCGTGCTTGGTTAGTCAAAATGGTGTGATTCTTGGTAAGTGTGGCTTTGGGGACTAGATTTGGATTTTGGTTTTCCTTGTTCTTTTTCTCGGTGAATTTGAAGATACTAAGATGCGAATGGTACTAGGAAGCTGAGGAATGTTAGGGTTATGTTCATCTGTGCTAGCTCCTGTTTATACTTGGATTGGAGTTATGTGGATTCTGGAATAGCTAAGTTCATGGTTGTTGCCTGGTCCAACTGGTTGTGCTTGTCTTCTACGTGTCTACCAACTTAAAGTTCTCAAGTTTGAGTCACAGTTGTTAGGGTTGTTTCTCACTTTGATGACTTACAAAATGGTGGACTGGAAGTAGAGACACGGTGAACCTGTAAATACTAATTAGATCGAGCCTCAAACTTAATTGAACCTGTAAATGTCAATTAAATCAAGCTATGCACTTAATTATGAGTTTTTGACTCATCAAGTGACTTATTCGAAACATATAATTTGTGATTTATTATATGCAATCAATAATTTACTTAGTACACACCGGAAAAATAACTACTACGGGTTCTCCCTTTGTAAGAGCGATAAGGTCACGGTTGTTATCAAGTTTATGGATTTCATTCGTATTTATTTGATAGGTATAGGCTATAATGGGTTTCCGAGAGGCTGTTCAGATGACAAGCTTCCATGGGCAAAGGTTTGTGTTCTGTTTGTGTCATTAGGTTTGCACCTTCCGAAGGATCACTTGTAGTAAATTTCATGCTTTGTTTCAGAAATCTAAAACTGGGAATCCTCTGGAGACCAAGTACCCGTAAGTATTGTGTTTTCATTGCCCTTACTCTGTTTTGCAACTGGTTCTATTCTAAATTGCACTGCAATTTCTGGAAATTGCTTATATCTCTGATTGATTGCTGCAGTTATGTCTGTCATGCTGAAGTCAATGCTATCCTCAATACTAATCATGCCTCTGCTGACGGGCAGGTAGTTGATCTTCATTTACTGTCCAATACTCCAATTTATAGTTGTGTTTCCTTTCTCTTGTTTACATGCTTCTTCATTTACAAAAGTTCACTGGCAGTAAAAATAATTAATGGTCCTGAAACGTCAAATCCACAAGCAAGGTTCAATTGTATAGAATACTTACAAAATGGTAAAAGTGGTCAACTTGATATGTTAAGATTGAGAGATTATGTTTGCATCGTTTATTTTTTGCAGAGGCTTTACGTGACAATGTTCCCCTGCAATGAGTGTGCGAAGATAATTATTCAGGTTTGATGATGAGCAAAACTTATGCCATCTTTTGATACGAAATTGAAAACATGAGCTCGTTCTGAGTGGAAAAGCTTTTTCACCAATCTGATGTATGTGTTTTGGTCATGGAAGATTGAGAATTATCTGGTTTCAATTTCTATCTTTTCCAGGAAAGTGGGTATTAGCTTCTAAACGATTCCATAAATGGTGTCAGAGCAATATAAAATCTGACACGGAATATATGACCATATGGTGATGCAATTTCCTCTACATAGTATGATTTGACGTGTGATGGCTTTTAATCATTTTCTTTACAACTCAGTGAGTGATAAAGGGCTTCACATCCCCTGTTCCGGAAATCTCTGCCCCCTGTTCTGACTAACATGTAACCATCTATTTTTTTTTCTCTCACAAGTATTGAATGGTTGGATGTCATGGGAACAGCGGGCGCAAGGATTTTCGGAACAGGTGCATTGAAGCCATGATAAAGGAGTATCAATTCAATTGTAGTTTCCTTAAAAGACTATTAAGTACACCAGAAGCACTAAATGCTACCTTTTATTGGCTTTGTTATTGTAGTCAGGCGTTGCCGAAGTCATATATTTTGTGGAGAAGAGCTTCAACAATTCAGATCTTTATGCTGCTTCACACAAGCTGCTTTCAATGGCTGGTGTCAAAGTAAGCTCTGCAAGCTAGGAAAACA
The DNA here is from genome assembly GCA_025629805.1 of Erythroxylum baracoense. Taxonomy (NCBI): domain Eukaryota; kingdom Viridiplantae; phylum Streptophyta; class Magnoliopsida; order Malpighiales; family Erythroxylaceae; genus Erythroxylum; species Erythroxylum baracoense. Next base: position 26,289,338 of record JAOTAY010000007.1, on the reverse strand, counting down.
TCGTTGGTTGAACTGTTATGAATTTCCATAAAATCATTTATACTTTTGTATCTTCACTTGGAATTTCAGGTCAGGAAACATCAGCCTCAGATGACCCAAATCTTGATCGAGTTTCAAGAGCCATAGAAGGCTGAGCTCGAGTGGTATCTTGCATTTGTCTTTGTAAGCTTTCTTGCAGACTGAACAGTTTGTACGATGAATAAAGGAATTAATTATGTGGTCAGCAGTTGGTGAGTTTTAGTGGCCATCAATGCTAAATGAAAAAGCTCTGTTATTATTATTTTTTTAATGTTTTTTAGTAATTTGATTGGCTGATGTGATGCCGGGCCTCCAATTTAAAGAACTTATGTGGATTACTATTGAGGAAATTGTAATAGAACTTGAATGTATTATACATGCCAAGATTGCAAAAGTTGAAGGTGAAGGATCGATCCAGCATAGCATCCATCAATTCAAATAACCAAGACATCAACCATTTCACGCTTAACATCTTTATATCGAATCTCACGAGTTCTCTTTTGCTTGCCTCCTCATGGATTGGTGTGGATCAAATCAATTGGCAGAAGAGCCTCCCACTTATAAAAAGTAGGCTTGATAAGAATAGTTAAAATAAATCATTTTTTTTTTAAACGGAAGAATTTTCAGTCGTTATCTTTTAGATACGTACTGAGTGAACCTCTGGATTGACACCATAGCTTAAAAATTACACCAATTGAGTACTCCAAACTAGACAAATCTTGTACTGTATGTTCGATTGAGAGAGTATAAGTAAGAGGATTCGAACACAAGACTTTTTGACCCTATACTTCTCTACTCTATCAATTTGACCATTTTCTAGAGGCATAAATCAACGTAACGTAAAATTAATAAACTAAATTTGAATTAAATTTAAATTTAAGAGAGTGAAATAAATTAAATTAAAATAAACAACATCACGTTAACTTCAATCATAATAATCTTTAATTACTCAAATTCGATTAAACCAAATTGGAATTATTTGGTCTTAACCCTAACCCGACCCACCCGTCCCTACTTGCACACATCTTCGTATTGCTTTAGAGTGTAAGGTGGGAGGAATCCAGGAGTCGTGTTCTGCCTAATAGTCAAAAGAGTTATCTGCTTTTGGTGATAATTTAGAAGGATTTGTGTTCCACCAGCTCCATATCTTTGAACCTTATCCAAGACCTAACAATCCCAAGCCATTATCCAATACATAAGTGTTTAGGAAAATCATTTCTCATATAACCCTTATTTTAATCCAAACTAGGAAGATGTTTTGAGTACATTATTTTCTCAAATAATCCTTTTTTTAAAATTTACCATTATTAATTCATGAAGTACTTAAAGAAATCCTTATTTGATATTAACCACCTACCTTGTTTAAGTTTTTTCTTAACCATTATTTTTATTAATTTAATCTTATCCCATAAGAAAATCAAACCTAATATTCACTACCAATTCACAAGTACAAATTATACGGTGGAAATTTCAATTTCAATTTAAATTCATTAGATGTAAGAGTGGTGATGGATCAGCCTAATGTTAAGCTTAATTAAATTCGAACTAAATTCGGTTAAATATATTTAAAAAATAAAAATTACTATTTTTATTTTTTTTAAAAACGCAAACTCGAGCTAATCAATTCGAATTAAGCCCTTTGACTTCGAGTCAAGTTGGATTGGATTAGATTGTGCAAGCCTTATTGGATCTTTGGGAATTTGTATGTTTTTCTTTTATCACATTCTGACTGCAATTATATATTCTACTAATTTATTGGGTAAATCTTGTTTTTTTTTTATAAACACACTTGTGTTTTTGGGTATATCAACTTGGATTCTAAAGATTGGAATTACCACTTTTTATTTTAAAATATTTAAGTTTAATGGTACTTATCAAACTACATTTGACCATTTTTTACCATTTTTAATTATTATTTTTATGTATGTACTTAAAAATTCATATGATAAATAACAAATCATTGAATTCCAATAATTATTAAATAAATAAACAATTGAGTTAAACTAAAATGGCATCTCCAAAACTCAAATTGAAAGACTTCTAATATTTTAAGATGTTGATTTTTGTATGATTCACATATACAAAATTTTATACTTCTGATCAAAATTAAGATTACTTGTCAACACTTAGTCGAAACAAAATAACAATTATATAATATTTAATTTAGGCTTAATAATGAACCATAAGTGATTAAAATTCAAATTTTAAATTTAATTTATTAATTTTGAATCCACACAAATAAGGCTTAGTTTGTCAAAAGTTTTTTTATTTTTTATTTGATTTGAATGATGCTACAAATTTAGGATGCGTTTGGATCTACGGTGTAGTGAGGATAAGTACTTATTCACCGCAGTTTTCAAACGCAATCACATGTTTGGATCTACTGACGAACAATCAGAGGTTGGAGGAATGTGTAATGCTACCGTAGAAGTCGATGAATAGAAAATTGATTGCAGTAGAAAAGTATTTCTGTGATAAAAATTTGACTTTTCATTAATAACCTTCTGGTAATTATTATTTTTTATTATACTCTCAACTAATATTTTCTTATTTATAATTTGAATTTATATGACTAACAATATATTTTTTATAAAATATTTTATTTACTAATTTATTTTATTTATAATTTTCTTATTTTAATTTAATATTTTATTATTTATAAATTTAAATTTATATGACTAATAATATATATTTTTAATTATTTATATAACAATTAATAGTTTATTAAATTAATGAGCTTTTTAGTCGTTTAATCTCTTTTCAATAACCGCAACTACGCTTACTAAACATTTTTTTTTCAGCAGTTACTAAAATAACAATTCTAAATATATAACTCAATAAATACTTATTATGTTAACACGTTAATTTCAGTATGTTATGAATAGCTTACCGCTGCTCGAAATCAAGCCTTAGAATATTTGTGTTCAAATTCAATAATTGACAATTGACGTGTACCTAGGCCATTTTGATTCGTCTTTAGAGCCCAAGCCCCACGCAAGCATGCATGTCCCAATGCCCCTCTTTGACCACCAAATTGCCTTGTTCGATTCGATTCTCATAACGGTACAATTAATTATTATTATAAGATTAATAATATAAGAACTTAATTAATAATCTTAAAAAGATAAAGACAGAAATGAAGTAAATGGGATGGAAATCCATCGCGCTCTTTCTTTAACAATGCGATGCAACACAGGCGAAGTATAGGAAGAACAGAGCACTCTGTTTCTTTTCAAAGGCCTGTAAAGGGACATGTACATGCATGCTCACTGCTCATTACAACTAAACCCCTCTTATCTTGGATTCTAAGTCGATTTACTGCTGAAGAACGTTAATGGGTCATCGAAAAAGGCAGAGAATTTGTGAGAAAACACCTGTGGATTTCGACTCTGATCCTTTCCATGGGTTGCCGGACGACCTTGTCCTCTGCGTTCTCTGCAAGCTCAGTTCATCTGCTTCATGCCCCTCTGATTTCATCAACGCTCTCTTAACGTATGTTCTCAAGTATATGTGTATTCTTTATGTTTTGATGCTTGTAATCGTTTTGGAGTGTTGGTTTATTTCGTTTAATGGGAAACAGATGCAGAAGATTGAATCGATTAAGTATGCATCCTCTGGTTTTATCGAAAGCTGCTCCGAAAACATTCGCTATCAAGGGGAAGAACTGGTCGGATTCAGCTCACCGGTTTTTGATACAGTGTGTCACCGCTGGCAACTACGACGCATGCTATACTCTTGGCATGGTTAGTCCGATTTCCCCTTTATTTCCTCGCAAAATCACGAAAGACTATTCCTCTTTGAAGCTTTTCCCATTTTTACAGATCCGATTTTATTGCCTTCGGAACAGAGGAAGTGGCCAATCTCTCATGGCGAGGGCAGCCATCAAATCCCACGCGCCAGCACTGTATTCACTCGCCGTTATTCAGTTCAACGGCAGCGGGGGCGCTAAGGCCGACAAGAATCTCCGAGCCGCAGTAGCGTTGTGCGCACGCGCAGCGTCTCTCGACCATGTCGATGCGCTTCGAGAGTTGGGTCATTGTTTACAAGATGGTTATGGAGTCCCTCAAAGAGTCGCCGAGGGGAGGCGATTGCTTACTCGAGCCAACGCGCGTGAGCTTGCATGGTTGCCACGCTCCCTTGTGACGTTACATCCTCTCCGGCTCCATTACCCCGGCTCCATTAACAGCGCTGGGAGTCCATTACTACGCGATTTCGGGTACAGTGTCCCGTCGAGAGAGGTCCACCCGGTGAACCAGTTTATGAGGGAGTGGTTCGAGTCGGGTCGAGGAGTTTTGGACCGGGGTTTGAGGTTGTGCTCCCACGGCGGATGCGGCCGGCCGGAGACGCGACCCCATGAGTTCCGGCGATGCTCCGCGTGTGGGACTGTTAACTATTGTTCCCGGGCGTGTCAGGCGCTTGACTGGAAGCTGAAGCACGACAGGGAATGTTCGCCGGTGGAGTTGTGGCTCGGCGGTGTCGAAGACGGCGGTGGATATGTATTTTATTAAGGGTTTTTGAATTATCAGTACTAGAAAATTGATGCTTTTGTTTAATTATCAGATTCTGTATTTCATAATTTGCTTCCATCTCGTTAAGGGTTTTTTTTGGTAACGAAATAATCGGCAGTTGTTATTTTTAAATGCGCACTAATTAAAATTTTAAATTGACATAATAGTCCTCAAATTATGTTAACCGAATATTTCATATTAGACAAGTCATATACGATATATTTGATCAAAAGAGTATAATTAGAGAATTTAAATACAGGACCTTTTGATCCGATGCCTTTTATTCGAGTAAATAAATTATAAAGTGATATATTTTATTTCACAATTATTTTATTATGTTTGATATTCTTAATTTATTAAATAATAAAATTTATACGTGAAATAAATATAATATATGACAATTACGTAACAAAATACTATTATAACGTGATTCATCGTATCATTCACAATAACCGAGAATTTAACGTAAACTGTTTTTGGTAGAAATTAAAAGTTGAAATATTTTAACGTTATTTTTAAAATTATGATTTAATATTGCAATTTATAATAAAATTTGAATTTTTTTATAATTAATTATAAAGATGATACACAACAATGTCAAAAAAAAAATTTTAAAAATTTTATTAAATTATGAAGAATTGAGGTTTAAGTCAATCAACTGACATGTCTATTATCTGCTTTATTTCTAAAACAAATGTCAGTAACATTTATGGAGCAACAACGTCACGACTTGTAGATAAGGTAATGAAATTGCCAATTCGAGATGAGTATGGGTCACGCTATGACCATGACTTACCAAAATTTTTATTAAACACCAAATATATTTGCTTTTGGTTAAATTAATTCGGATAATTCAATTGAATTAGAATGATTTTTCTAAAATTGAAATAAATTAAGAACGAGTAAACTCTTGACTTTGGTGTGGTGTACATGAGACTTGAGTGTCCGGATGAACCAAATATGTGCGTGCTTTGGAATCATAGGACAAAACGACACGGAGTGGGAAATTAAGGCGTGACTTTCGCTTTTATTCTGGAACAGATTGGAAATTATCAGTTAGTTAGCTATCAGAAGTTAAAAGGAACTTGCAGCACAATCTAACTACGTAACGACAAGACGTCCTTTCACTTCAAAGTGAGTTGGCGCCAAGGACCACTTCATTTGCATATAAGATCTTTTATTTTAATTATGATATTTTTATCATATTTTATTAAAATTTATTTACACATATATTAACTTCACATAAATATATAGATAAAATTTAATAAAATAAATTTAGAACAAAACAGAAAATTTGACATATTTCATTTAATTTATTCGAGCCATTGTCATGTCCATATATATATATATATAAGCCTATTAGTAGGTTACATTAACTATTAGCTAATTCTATCAGTAGTTATTTGATAGCAAATTATATCAACTAATTTGATACTATTCATTAAGAATGTTTAATAAAATTAACTGTTTATTATTTTATTATTAACTATTTATGTATAAAATAATTTATGAAAGCATGACTTTTATAAATATTATATCTTAGTGTTTCATTGAACGTTCTTATAAGAATTTAAATTTTCAATCCAGATAATTAATAATGCAATTAAGTAAAAAAATGAATTTACTAATTCTAACACAAATTTTTTATTTGTTAAATAATTTATCTAAATTATGTAATTTATGAATTATTGCGTACATCTAAAAAATATAAAATAATATACACCAATATATCTGAAAAATAATGAAGATTGAATGCTCTTATATTTGTTGGTAAACTAATAAAAAATGATAGGGACAAACGGTACACGAACTAAGAGATTGAGTTGTAGCGGGGAAAAGTAGGTGGAGAAGAACTGATTATTTATTAATGATTATTAAATTAAAAATATTTAAATTAACTATTGAAATTAAA
>JAOTAY010000007.1:26252949-26266756 GCA_025629805.1 Erythroxylum baracoense | reverse complement strand
AATAATTAGGATATGTGTACAACACATGCTGTAGAGATTCTAACATGAATGCAATCTTCAATCAATAAGTGAGAGTCTCATTATATCTTATATGTCCAATTAAAATGCCAAAATTAAATAGAAGATATATGTAATATATCCTAACAAGTTTTACTGCTTACATTTCCGTTGGGCAATGGATTAAGGTTAGTGTTCTTATTTATACATAAATCAATTCGATCTGCGTGTGAATTTGGTTATTCAGATTAATATTTAGAAAATTGATTTCATAACGATCATAAGTCTAAACTTTAACGTAACCTACAAATTCTAGTTACATAAGAAAGGCACCTTTTGTAACTACCAGAAAAGTAGGTGTATACTGTATGCATGAGAAATCCCGTTTCCTATGATTCTATCCGACTGGCAAGAGACATTCTTCACGTGTTTTTGTCTACTAATTTTGGTACGCTGCCAAACGTAAGTCTGATGCCTGAAAGATAGAAACTTGTTGGCCTGTCATTCCAACCAATTTGCGACTTTTTGTTGCTTAACAGTAAATCCAAATTCTGTAGATACTAAACGTAAGTTGCACTTCTTCTTTTTTTGATTCCTTATCTAATTCTTTTTATAACGCCGTAGCTTCATATATTATTATTATTATTGTTATATTTTTTAATAATTTAATTAACATATAGTTAAAAAATAATAACTTAGCTAAAAAAATTATATTTCCTAATTTTTAGTACATAAATTTAATTATATAATAAACATTTGATCACCCTCTTATCAAGATTTGAAATTTAAAAGGGTTAGTATAATATGGTCGTATGATAAAATAATATTATAGTATTCAATAAATTAAAATTTTATTAATAAAATGTTTAAATTTATCAAAAAATATCATTTTACTCTTAACTTAAGAAAAAAATCAGGTTCAGTCCTTATTATTATCGTAACTCAATTCTAATATTGTTAGTATTTTTTATAAAAGTTATTTTAATATATATATTGAGATCTAATTTAAAATGATATAAACTTGTTTAATTATTATAAAATTAAAAGGAGATTATTAATTTTGATTATAAAACTAATTATCAAGGAGCTCTTTTGCAATATTTTAAAAATCGTACCCAAAGTTAAATTAATAAATTAAGAAGTTTGAAGTTTAAAAAGTTCAACAAGCATTGACCCGTTGTAAATTAATTGAATTTAAAATATTATTAAAAGAGATTATCTTACCTATCAAAAAATTTGAAGTTAGATTGAAAAAGAAATTTTTTAATGAAAATTAATTAATTTATTTTATTTTATATAATTTATTTAAAATATGTCACTGAGACAATGTTATACTTTTTTATATATCTAATATTTACAAAAAAATTATATTACGTTAGATAATAAAAGAAACACCTCTTTGTTAGAAAACCAACCATAACCGAATCACATGCATAATGATAAATAAAATTTTTACTGATTTCAAAAATTGAATAACTTGAAAAAAATCATAAAGTAAAGGAATTGTACTTGATTTAAAGTTCCTGTTAAAACATTTACAAAATCTTTTCGAGTTATTAACTACGAGTTGTAAACAAATCTACCTCTAATAGTATTCATAGAGCAATTAAAAAAAAACTTAACATTTTTAGAAGAAAACAAACAAAAGTACTAGCTTCTTTACGCTTATCCTTATAAATAGAAAAGAGCATTAGAGTTTTATTTTATTAAAATTATATATTTCAATTATAATTAAAATCAAAATCAAATTTAATTTAATTTTAATAAAGTTAGATATTTTATATTTGACCATTGAAGTATATTTGACCATTGAAGTTTCTTAAACTTCACAATTAAGTTCAATTTAATTTAAATTAATAATTTTCTTTTTAACTACTCTTTATGTGTACTCATTAGGTTCATAATATGTTGGCAATGATTATAAATTATAATTAGATAAATTAAAACTCCTTTTAATTTATATTTAATTCTCTAATTAAATAATTTATAATTATATATTAAGATTGAAGTCTAAGAACATGTCATGATCAACAAAATATTAGAAATGCCAAAATGGTTCGACTCAACATGTCCATGCATAGTTATGATGTATAATTTAATTCTTTCGTCATATAGTGTCTACTCTTATTAATTTCAAATTGTTCACTCTTTTTTTCCTTGAGAATTTGAAATTTTCATTAAGTAGAATAAGTGTAGCATACAACTAAGGAGAGGAAACTCTCCCTCATGTGATCACACGATGACGTTCAACAATTCATAATCAAAAATTAAACGACAACGAAGGAAACCAAGACGGAAGGCTATTGAGCGACTACGTATCGATAATTAGGGTAAATATATTCTCTTCTTTCTTAATTATTCGACACGATTGCTCAATTGGGGTAGGGAGCTCCAAATACTATGATGCAATGATGGCGATGCGGCTTCTCTCCGATTGCTCAATTGTTTCTTAATCCATATTAACCAGAAAATTGTTGAATATTAAAGGGTGATGGATTTTAACCATTTTGAACAAATTATGCACCTTGATAGGGTATGATCAGAAATTCTTGGGTTTAAGAAGTTGGCTAAACTCTCTGAAAAGATAGTTAACCAGTCCACATTCACTATTGCTCTATCTAACTTTTTCTGAATGAATCAATTTGAGCATTGTTTGTTGGACCAAGTGAATTTATGACCTTCAAATTTTAAATATGTTAATTCCACATCTTCCATACAATCAAACATATCTAAAGTGTAATTAAGTAGGTTGCAATTCCCCTTCGCCTCTGATCTATATAAAGTTGCATTGAAATCCCCACTAAATAACCATGGACCCTTAACTGAAACTTCGAGTCTTTGAATGGAATTCCATAATTCAGTTATCTGAAATCCTGTATTGAAACCGTAGACAAAAGTAGGAAAAACATAAGTGTTTTCCATTTTGAAGTTAAGCCTTGTGTGAATGAATTACTGATTAGTTTTCAGTACTTCCACTTCCAAAAAGTCTCCATCGTAAACAATAATAATCCTTCCATAGGCATGACATTGGTGATTTGAGAGACATTGCCATTTGCTTCCCAAACAACCTAATTTATTCATATTAGCTTCCCCAATTTTGGTTTCCAGTAAACAAAATAACAAAGGCTTTGCCTTTAAACAAAATCCCTTACCGCATTAAGCGTATAAGGGTTGTTTATTCCTCTTACATTACAAACTATTAGGGCCATATGAGATTGCTTTTCCCTTTGGAGCCTTTCTTACTGTTCCTATTACTTTTCTGTGAGGTTACTTGTTCAAAATGTTCCTGTTGAGTAGCTTCTTTCTGCCGTTCTTCTAACTGTTGGGAATGTTCATTTAGTTGAATTATCCCACTAATTTCCTTTTCACTTTCCCGCTGGTTCCCTGACAGTTTATTGGAGGCACTCAAAAGTTGCTGTTGAATTTCCACTTGTTGATCTGAATTTGGAAGGTTTTCCACTTGAGCACTCCCATCTTTTATAGTTAGTTCTCTTTCAGCCTGAATCAATCTACCTTGTCTTTCAAGATTATATGAAAAATGTTCAGCTTCCTCCAAATCTTTTTTATCTGCAGAAATTTGCTTTTCCAAACCCGACACCTCCCAATAATCTCCTCTAGTGAAAACTCTCTCTATTGGTTTCCATTCTTTGAATTGTGCTTTTAGGGAAGGCCTCCATTGGTATGTAACCAATACCTTGTCTTCTCTTGGAGAATGCCCATCAACCAATCTTAGGATATGAATGTTGTCTTTCATTTCCTTGGAAATATCCATATTCACATATAATTGTGCAAATCCAATCCGTTTTTTCAAAGCAATGTTTTTATCCATACAAATTGATTTTCCCAAATAACTAGCTAGCATATTCAAGCCTTTAGTTGTCTAACATTTCATAGGAATATTATGGATATTCATCCAAATAGTAATGTTTTTCAATATAGTTTTCTCTGATTCCATACTCGGTTGCCAATTTTGAAGAGATAAGGGAAGTTGAGAGATATGATAAGGACCTTCTTCAATTACCTTTTGAGCTTCCGATTTGGAGGAGAAGGTAAAGATTAGGTTATCTTTCTCAGTTAGCATAACTTCCATTAGCCCTCTACCTTTCCTATTTCTTTGAGTCTAAGCTTGATCACTAGAAAAGCTGGCCTTTTATTCATAAAAAAACCAATGAGTGCTGCTGCCTATGACATAGCACCCTCGTGCAGAATGTCTAGACTTGGAGCCACCATTAGCTTTTCTTCAATCTCAACTGGTGGACAATAGATCAAAGAAGAATCTGAATTGACATCCACAACCTGTTTCCAAGTCTTTCTAACCCCTTTGTTCTGTGAATACACACTGTCAGATGGAACATAAGCTTTAAGAAGTGCAAAAGCAATGGTTGAGGGTACGGGTGGGATAGTTTGATTTGTAGAGTGAGTTAGGGACGAAGAGTGGGAAGTAAGGGGTGATGCCATTTGAGAAAGGGATGAAGGGAGGGAAGAGGGAGAAGGGTTGGATAAAGGTAGAGGTGGGAAATCTGTCTCCATTATAGTTTATAATGAAGTCTAATAATGTTTTGTTTTGTAGGGAAAACACTGTCATCAAAGACAATGCTGGAAAGAAACAGGAAAGGATGGGTAAAGATGAAACTCAAAATGGCGGAAAAGATGAAACTGGAAGCTGAAACAAAAGCAGATCTAGGGTTAGGTTAGGTTATCTACATGGTTCCATAAGTGAAAGAGTAGTTGGTGGTTTGATGAGGGAGATGGCGAGTGGATTGGCGGTGGCTAGCGGTGGTGGAGTTGACACTTCATTGTCACTTAAGATGAAACTCAAAATTGATGATGTCTTTCACAAGCTTCACGACTTGTTTGAATCTGTTCACTCTTGTTAACTAGTAATTGAGTTATAATTGATATTTGTAATACCTTTGCAAATCTAAATTCACTTTGGCCATAAAAATTGCTAAATCACTGCTAATCAAGAACAATGAAGCATTCTCTCTAATTACTTTAGAGTGACGAATCCTTTGTTGATTTCCTCAACTATCTTCATATGATATATACAAGTAATACCAATTGAACTAACATAAAGAGAGTATGTCATAGATAACATCAAAACACAGTAATTTCTAATGAGAGAGCTTGATAATTTTAAGTCTAAGGATCAATTATACAACCATCATAATGAGGAAATCTCCAAGCATATAAGTAATATTCTATTTGAGATCATAATAATCAGTTCAATTTAATAAACTTATTCTCTAATCACCCACATTTTTATTTAAGTATCTTCATACTTTAATTTACGAGATCAATTACTTTCTTTATAAGAAAGAAACATAATGTGTGTTAGTTTCGTCGTTTCATCAATATCTCTTCTCAGTGAAACTACAACTAGAAATAATTTAAAAATGATACATAAATGCAAGTTGAATATTATAATTATGATTTTATCATAATTTCAATTACATTGTAGTTATTCTAGGAAAATTATCTTCAGTATTAGAAAATCAAGTGTAATTAACAAAATACATAAAAAATAAAAATAACTTTATTAATTAAAATAATAATATCATATATAGCTGCAAGGGCATAAATTAACACCTCCATTCCATAACACGAAATATTTACAAGATTGGTGTTCAAATAATGTTAAGCAATTTAATATATATGTAATCTTTATAAATTAGAAGTTACTTTGTTATAACATTTTATAAAGGGTAACAATTTAAAGATTAATTTCATATTATTATTCATAATAAGTATGAATTTATCCGACACGTTTATTTGTTTACTTACTACAAATAACTTAAACTTGTTCTAATTTTAATATTATGTACGCTTTAATTTTTAATTACAAATTTTATTAAATTGATCTTGAATTTTTATATATTTTTTAATTTAGCATAAAATCCACGAGCATATGAAGAAAAAAGATTAATTTAAGTTTGTGAGGTTATTTTGAGTTTAATCAAATAATAATATAGAAATTTCAAGGCCAAAGTTGAACAAGAATTCGATGCACCTGTATGGACCTACAAAGCTCCGGCACTAATACAAGAAAGTTGAAAACCAAGTGCAAGCACGTCCGCGGTTCAAAGTCAATTCATTGCTTACCATTTCCTTCTACCATCCATCGTAGTTCTTTTCACACACAAAGATATTTTCCAAAATTCCACAAAGTTAATATAAAAATAGTCCAATATATTGCTTACGTGACATCTTGGACAAAATTTTAAATGAAATAATTATAATTTATAAATATAAACCAAAAAGGCTAAATATTGTAATTTTAGGTAAAAGATAAATAAGAAAATTTAGAATTCAATTTTCTAAATACTTAAAATCATTAAAAATACTAAATAATATAAATAATGAAATGTCACACTTTGATACAATTTTAATGGAAGTTATTGCATTATGTGTTTTAACATTTAGTGGTTTCTAATAATAAGATAAAAGATATTTTTTTCTTATAGTTTTATTTACTCTTGAAAATAGTGTTGTTATTTTAATTACGTAAAAATATTTACAATATAAAAAATATAAAAATATTTATTAAATAAAATTATTACCAAAATAAAGTTAAACTAATGTTTTCATAATCGGATCAGAAGTTAAATTAACAAGATAAGAAGTTTAAGGTTTAAAAAGTTCAACTGGTATTAAAAATGTCATAAAATCATTTAAATTGAATAAAATTGAAGAATTTGAAAATTTTAAAGTTTAATTAAAAAAGAGACTGTTAAATGAAAATTAATTGTTTATTTTAATTTATAAAAACTAGTTAACTTAAGAAAATTGGCCGATTAATTAATAAAATGATAAATTTTTAACAACAAAAATTGTTGACCTAAATAAAATTGGAAAGTTAAAAACAGAATCGAAAAATTTGTCAATCCAAAATTTTTACTAATAAATCGGTTGGACTGATTGAACTTTTAAAACATTTAGTTAAACTAACTCATCATTATATGACTGTTTTTATTAAAATAATTTGATAAAAATCAAATTTTATTTTTAATATTATAATTTTAAAATAAAAATACATACACAAAATTCAGCTATTTTATTCTTAACATTATCACATTTTTCTCAGAATTAAAGATGATAAATATATGTAACAAATGCCCATGCCCAAGTGCACTCGAACATATCTTATATTGAAACATACGCTAATAAATAAAATAATAATATAAAATACAATGTGTATATATATATATATATTTGTATTTTATATTATTATTATTTTATATATAATATAAAATAATATATATTATTTTCTGAGTCCACGAGACAGAAAATAAAAGAAAAAGAAAAAAAGAAAAAATAAAATAAGATGGATGTCCGAAATAATTAGACTCTTCATAATTTTCCTCGAACATTTCTAATCCCAAACCTCTTCCGTACAAACTCCAATCACAATCCCCAAAATTCTCCGATCACACTCGCATACCCGTAACGGAGAATTGGAATCGCAGGCCGTCCAGAGGACGCTATCCAAATGGCCACCACCACGACCACCAGTCTCGGCGGCGGAGGCGGCGGAGGCGACGATCGGGTGATGGCCACCGCTCAGCAGATCGTCAAGAGCCTTAACACTCCCAAGAACGTTCGTGAAGACATGCTGTTGATCTTCTCGAGCTTTGATAACCGTTTGTCTAACATCTCCGATTTGATTAAACAGGAGTCGAATTCTCAGTCTCGGATGGAGGAGGCGGAGAAGATCATATTCCGGTGGGACCCCGCTGCCTATTGCGTCACGAACCGCTCTGCTTCGTGCTGGGAGGACTCACCGGAGGAAGCCACCGAGTATTTGGCCGCCATCGACGAGGTTCTCGAATTATTGGACGACTTGTCGATTCAGCCTGATAAAGAAATATTGGACCGAGCTGAGACCGCTGTACAAGTGGCTATGTCGAGGTTAGAGGAAGAGTTTCGTCATATACTAATTAGTAACACTGTTCCTCTTGACGCGGAGCGATTGTACGGATCTATTAGGCGAGTACCGTCGTCTTTTGTGAACAACGATGGTGAGATTGCGGAGGAATTTGGTAGTTTTGGGGAATTGGAATGTGAAAGTTCGTGTTTTCATGTGCGAGGAGCGAGTTTGGGTGATGATGTATGTGTTGATTTGATAAAAATTGGAGCAGTTGAGGAGTTGAAAGAGATTGCGGGGCGAATGATCCGATCTGGGTATGAGAAGGAGTGTGTACAGGTCTATAGTAATGTTAGGAGAGATGCTTTGGATGAGTGCTTACAGATTTTGGGAGTTGAGAAGTTGAGCATAGAAGAAGTTCAGAAAATTGGATGGACAACTTTGGATGAGAAAATGAGGAAGTGGGTCCAGGCTTTGAAGGTTACAGTTAAGGTGCTTTTGTCTGGAGAGAAGAAGCTTTGTGAGCAGATCTTTTGTGCGTCTGATTCAGCTAAGGAAATCTGTTTTAACGAGACTGCAAAAGGGTGTGTGATGCAGTTGTTGAATTTTGGGGATGCTGTGGCTATTGCAAGGAGGTCATCGGAGAAGCTTTTCAGGATTTTGGATATGTATGATGCTTTGCTTGATGTTCTTCCGGATTTGCGGTTGATGGTCACCGATGAGTTTGTATGTAGTGAGGTGAAGGGAGTACTTGCTGGGTTGGGAGAAGCTGCTAAAGGGACTTTTGCAGAATTTGAAAATGCTGTGCAGGGTGAGACTTCTAGGAAGCCTATGCAAGGTGGAGAGATCCATCCTCTTACGCGTTATGTCATGAATTATGTGAAGTTGATTGTGGATTATAGTGAGACTCTGAATTCTCTGTTGGAGGGGGATGAGGATGAGTCCCATGCTTTTCAGAACGATGATGGTGATTGGGCAGGTATGACTCCATTGGCGAGGAGGTTGATGGCCCTGCTTTCCACTATGGAGTCTAATATTCAGGAGAAGTCAAAACTGTATGATCATGGTGCTATGCAATACATTTTCTTAATGAATAATATCCTTTACGTAGTTCAGAAAGTGAAGGACTCTGATCTTATTAAGATTTTGGGAGATCATTGGGTTCGAAAACGCAGAGGCCAGATACGCCAATTCGCTACTGCTTATCTTAGAGCTGGCTGGAGTAAAGCTTTGGCTTGTTTGAAGGATGAAGGAATTGGTGGGAGTGTCAGTAATGTATCCAAAGTGGCTTTGAAGGAAAGGTTCAAGAACTTCAATGCTTGTTTTGAAGAAATCTATCGGGTTCAGACTGGATGGAAGGTCCCGGATCCTCAGCTTCGTGAAGAGCTTCGAATATCTATTTCTGAAAAAGTAATACCAGCTTACCGAGCATTCGTGGGGAGGTTTGGGAGTCAGCTAGAAAGTGGCAAGCATGCCGGGAAATACATAAAGTACACACCAGAGGATTTAGAGAATTATCTGTTAGATTTGTTTGAAGGGGTAACTCTTGTTCTTCACCACTTAAGAAGAAAGGGTACATAGAATACAGAACTCTTGTAACAGGTAAGCACTTGCTTTTGCAAGGATTAGGAGAGAGTTCACCTGTTCTATTTATCTTGATAATATGCTTTTATGTTGTCGCTGTTAATGTTTTAAAGACAGGTATCTGTGAAACAGTGAAAGTTATACCTTTTAATATGTTATCTGAGTTCTGTACATGTGTTGTAGACAATAGCATCTACTGTGGATTATGTCCAGATTCATGTATTTTATTGCAATCACATTTAGCATGGAAGTAAATGGTAGCTATGCGTTTCTAATCTTGAGAATTATTTCATCGGTATAATTCACATAAAGGTATGAAAAAGAGAAACATAAAGAAGAGTAAAACTGTTTTTGAGAAGATTCAACGCAAGGTCTTGGTGCTGTAGAGTAACTTGAGGCCTCCTACAATAAAATGAACAATAGATTTGAGTGATGAATCAAATTTGTAGCTCTAAGACAATTCCAGGTCAACTGGTGATGTATTGGTGTGGTGAAAACCTCTTGAACTTCCTTAGATCAGTTGAGGAAAATTCCGTTTCTTTCAGAGGTCTAGAGGATTTGATTTTCTGGAAGCTGACAAAGTTCTTAATATCGTAATTATGACATCATCATGAGTCATGAGGATCGAACCATCATGGATGCATCGGAATCACATTTTCGTGCCTAGATTCTAATGTGATACGAATCCTCCACTGGCCTGACCATTGAAACTAGGTAATTGTGGCAATTTATCTCTGCTTGCGGTTGCATTGGAATGAGTTAAAACTAGCTATTACCAGGTTTGGGATTGTAAAACCTGTTGAATCAGTGCATTATGTATTTAAAATATTCTTAAAGATCATTCAAGGTAAGTGTGAATTTTCATTTCCAGGTGATTCCAGCAGTCAAAACTCAAAAGGTATTTAGTATCCATCCTGCATGTAAATTGACAGTCAGTGGAGACAAGGTCTTAACAAGAAATGATCCTGAAGTTCACATTGATTTCATTCTTCAGGATCCTTTCTTGTTGAAATTGCCTTTTAACTTGTATGAGAAAGTGAGCTTTCTTCTTAGGACTTTTACCATTCATGTGTGTTACTAACACACTTGTTATTTGTTGACTAATTGTTGCCATATCAGTTCATTGAATTTTCATTGAATTTATTTCAATAACCTGTTTGTTTACTCATTCAATAAAAAGGTGTGGACTTGGACCTGTTTTGATCATTTACCATATTTCTGATTAACTTTAAAACCAGTTGGATGACAAGTTGCTTTCTTCTTAGGAAGATGCTCCACTACTTTCTATTAGGAATGGTAACAGCAATTTGTTGTACCAAGTCGGATCCAAAATGATGTTGTTTGATTAATTGATTTGCCAAGTTGGTATAAATTGAATGAAGAACTTAATCAATCAGGATTTAATCTATTAATTTTGGGTTGGCCGGTTTGTCAATCCACGGTAGGATTTTTCCCCATTATTGGTAAGAAAGGAAGCTGCGGTTCAGTTCGTCTCAATCTCAAAGGGGGCAAACTCTCAAGAGAGTTAGTCCCATTTGTCGCTTCTGTTTTAGGAAACATTGGACAATTCTCTGTGGGATGTCTGTTGTTTGGCAATTCAATCAGAGAAATCGTACGGGACAGCTTGTCTTAGCGTCGAAAGCGATGTTTCATGTCTCCCAGGATACTGACGTCCGCAAAGACACTACTGAGGATGCTTCATACCAAACTCTAAACAAGGAATGACCGAGTGGCTTTCGTCAAGAAGAACCCAAATGCAGACGACGTGAAGAATTTCGACCAACAGACAGAATTCAATCCGTGAGAAATGATTAAAAAATTAATTTAACTGTAAAAATTAATTTTCAATTAAATTTTTAATTTTTAATTGAATTTACCTTTATAATATTTTTATTAAATTTTCAATAAACAAGCACAACCTTCTTCTTCAGCCTTATTTTAAATTCTTCAATTTTGTAATTTTTTTTATATACTAATTTTATAACATATTAATATCAATTCAACTTTTAAAATTTAAACTTTAAATTAGACCATAAATTAAATTAGCCAGATATTTTTCAATTAAGTTTTATTAATAATGCATGAATTTGAGTTATTTATTAATTATTACAAATATTAATTAATTTAAATTTATTATTTGAATTTGAGTTATTGATTTATTAAATTATTTATAAAATATGTTAAAATTTATAAATATTAATTAATTTAAATTTATTATTTGAATTTGAGTTATTACAAATATATATAAAATAATTGGACATTTCTTGCAAAATATTTTTTTGATCTCTTGTCGTGTGTCTTGATATTGTCAAGTGTCAAGCATGTCAGTGATGGTATAGTTACGGATGACAATTTAGGTTTGGAGTTTGGGATTCTTGCAGAGATTTCCTATTCGAGACAGGGATTGGGAAAAAAATCATTCCATAGAATTAGGAATGGGACAAATATAACCCCGAAATAGAGTTAAGTACAGGGACGGGTTGAATAATCCCCACCCCGTGGGGATCCCCGTCTTTTATAATTTTAGAAATATATTATATATTTTTAATTTTATACTCTTTAGTCTTTACTCTTTAGGGTTTTCATTTACCAAAAGCCTCCCTCAACCAGCCGACTCTCTTATTTCCGAATTCTCTCTCATTTTTCCTCCTTCCTATTCCTGAATCTTTGGAATCATTATTTAGATGTATTCAAAGGGCTCACGCTGTGTGGTTTTGATTCAGGTTAGTCCTTTTTTAATTTTTTTCTTATGAAAACATCATGTCATCATGATTTTGCAGATGTTAGCATCTTTTTTTTCAAAAATTATGAATTTTCATTAATAAAAATATTTTTTCAAGTTATGGTGGATTTATGACTTTTTTTTCAAGTCACCTATGTGATCGTACATATTGCATATAACTACTGTCAAGTGGACCATTATTTTATTATTATTTGTGAATGTTATCTTCCCTGCAATGTGCACTTACTATGTCTTTCTTTTAGGTCCCATTTTGTGATAATGCAGAGCAACTAAGCAAATTGTAGAACTTTGAAACATCTCCGATTTGGTTTTGTGTTAGTCTTTGTCATTGAAAAGAACAAGTTGAAAATCTAACAAATGTTGCTTTTAAAAATGCATAAAATATGGGACCCTACAGTGCATGAAATTCTTTGAGGTTTAACGAAAATTCTAAGTCTTCTATTCACACATTAAGGTCTCAAAATGTTTTGAATATGTGAAACCACATGTTCTTGTAATGGAATTTTTGGATTAAATTTTATATTAGGAACTGCATTATTATTTTGGCAAAATTAGTTAAATTTTATCAAATTTTTATGCTTGTTTCTCTTTATTACTGTCGTGATTTTTTTTACTGATTTATATCTTGTTATTATGGAAAAATGGCAAGTGACGACAAATTAGTGCATACTCCTGTGGGAAGCAATCAAGTTCCACTTATGTCATCTTCAAATCTGGTAGAGGAGACGTAAGAAACTCAACCTCCACATATTGAAATAAGTGAAGAAATTTTGGAGACAAAGAATATCAATGAACGAGGAAGCCCAAATAAAAAAGGACTGACTTCAAAAGCATGGGAGCATTTTCATAGAAGAAAAATAGATGGTAAGTGGAAGGGAATATGCAAATATTGTGGGAAAAATCTTGTCGGTGAAACTAAACAGGGTACTAAGCACTTGCATGACCACATAAGTAGTTGTTTGCTTCGTAACAAAAGTGGTACAAAGCAAAGCATACTGAAAACTTTGTCACAATCATCAAGCACTATGGGAGATAAAGGTGAGACATTTGTTATCGGGAACTATTCTTTTTGTCAAGATGTTGCAAGAACAGAGCTTGCAAAAATGATTGTACTTCATGAGTATCCTCTTTCCATTGTTGATCATATTGGATTTAGAAGGTTTTGTGGTGCTATGCAGCCATTATTCAAGGTAAAAAAAATGTTTCAAAATCCCTATTAAGGAATTGTTATTTTATTACTTGTTTTAATTGTTCATTTTCAAGTGAATGAACTTATATTGTTTATGCTCTTAAAATTTTATAGGCTCTTTCACGCAATACCATAAAAAGTGATATCATGAAACATTATGAGCTAGAGAAGTGTAACACAATGAAACTTCTAGAGAAGAACTCAAGTCGTGTTGCCATAACTACGGATATGTGGACTTCAAGCAATCAAAATAAAGGATTTATGGCTGTTACGGCACATTATATTGATGATAATTGGACATTACAACATCGACTTGTGAGGTAAACAATTAATTTGTTTGTTTTTATATTTTCAATGTAATTTCAAATTATTTATGAATTTTATTACTTAATTTAGGTTCATTTATGTGCCTGCACCACATAATGCTGAG
>JAOTAY010000007.1:26233695-26248740 GCA_025629805.1 Erythroxylum baracoense | reverse complement strand
AAAAACAATCCTGCCCAGAAGTTGTCAATGAATGCATGTACACTTATTTTTGTGCAAATATTCAATATTCATGTGCACATATGCTAACATTATGCATGAGCAAGAAAATGCATTTCCTTAATCTCTCTTTGAGTTCATATGTACTGAAATTTCGGGTCCTAACCCTTAATATGAGAACAGGATGTTACACCCATCACCTTGTGTACTCAAGCATGTTTTTGATTCAATGAAAATTCCCATTAATGTCAATGACTTGAAATTCTGTGACTCATGTAAACAAGGAAAGCTTCATACGCTGCCATTTCAAAATCATGTTATTTCTGCTAAACATCCTTTGGATATTGTATATTCCGACATTTGGGGCCCCTCTGCTTTCTTATCAACTGAGGGCCACAGATATTATTTAATTTTTGTCGATGCCTATACTAGATTCATATGGCTTTACCCACTAAAACTAAATCAGAGGCTCTTGTAATTTTTATTCAATTTAAAAACTTCATTGAGCTTCAACTAAACAGAAAAATTAAAGCCCTACATATAGACATGGGTGTGGAATATAAATCATTCTTGCCTTTTCTTACTAAACATGGGAAACAACCTCGCTTTAGCTGTCTATATACACACCAACAAAATGGTGTTTTCGAAAGGAAACATCGTCACATCACTGAAACCGGCCTCACATTATTAGCTCATGCCCACCTACCCCTACATTTTTGGCTTGAAGCCTTCACCACCGCCACCTTTCTTATAAACAATCTCTCATCCCCAAAATTACAAAACCTATCCCTTTTTGAATTGCTATATCACAAAAAGCCGAACTACTCCTATTTCAAAACCTTTGGCTGCACCTGTTTTCCCTACCTTCGTTTCTATTCCACTCACAAATTTAATTTCCACACTACCAAATGCATTTTCCTAGGTTACATTCCTGTCCACAAAGGTTATAAATGTCTCAACAACAAAGGCAAAATTTATATTTCTTGGCATGTTGTGTTCAATGAACTCGAGTTTCCCTATCTTACGCTTTTTCCCTCCTAAAATCCTACACAATGTCCTACCTCTACCAGCTTACCTTTGTCTGTTTTACATTCTGCAGTCTCACTGCCACGTTTTCTCTATTCTTCAAGGCCATCTCCAGACGTCTCTCTTGTCACAGAATTAACTCCGCTGTCTTGCAACTCCTCAGCATAAAATCAGGTATTCTCTACTTCTCCTGTTTCTCCCTTTGTTAATTCAAAATTTTTTGTACATTCATCATCCACCTCTA
The DNA here is from genome assembly GCA_025629805.1 of Erythroxylum baracoense. Lineage (NCBI taxonomy): Eukaryota > Viridiplantae > Streptophyta > Magnoliopsida > Malpighiales > Erythroxylaceae > Erythroxylum > Erythroxylum baracoense. The sequence continues at coordinate 26,247,473 of JAOTAY010000007.1, read as the reverse complement.
ATCCCCAAACCATTGTTTCACCAAACTCTTCACACACTACTGTCGCACCTGACTCTCCTGCCATATCACTTCCTACTGCTCTTCCAATCATCACCTCTACGCATCCTATGCAAACTAGATCTAAAAGTGGCATTTACAAACCCAAAGTTTACTCTTCCTCCTTACATTCTTGCCTACTCTCCCGAACCAGAAACTGTTTTCCAGGCTCTTAGAAACCCAGTCTAGTTTAGAGCAATGTGTGAAGAAATATCTGCCCTAAAGAAGAATCAAACCTAAAACCTAGTACCTTATGATCCTAACATGCACATCTTAGGTACTAAATGGGTTTTTCGCACAAAGTATCATGCTGATGGAACTGTAGCAAAGCATAAGGCCCGCCTTGTGGCTAAGGGTTTTTCCCAAACCCCTGGTGTTGATTTTTCAGAGACCTTCTCCCCAGTGGTAAAAGCCTCTACAATTAAGGTTGTCCTATCTCTTGCTGCCTCCCACAATTGGAGTATTCAATAAGTAGATATTAACAACGCTTTTTTAAATGGTGACCTTCATGAGGTCATATACATTAGTCAACCTTCTGGTTTCGAAGATCCGCACCTACCTAATCATGTTTGCATGCTTTCCAAGGCTCTTTATGGCCTCAAACAGGCTCTAAGAGCTTGGTATCACAAACTAAAGGCTGCTCTTCTTCAGTGGGATTTCAGAAATTCAAAGGTTGATACATCCTTATTCTATTTCAATACAAAGGATACAGTACTCATTCTCTTAGTCTACGTGGATGATATTCTAATCACAGGCAACAATCAGTCCGTAATTCAGTCTATCATCATCAAGCTCAATTCAGAAGTTGCACTCAAAACATTAGGTAATTTACATTTTTTTTAGGCTTTGAGGTTTACAGAAACACAACAGGGCTATACTTATCACAAAGTGGGTATATCAGAGATTTACTTACTCAGGCCAATATGACTCTCTGCAAGCCTTGCTCCACTCCAACTTCCATAAAGGTCAAGCTCTCTCTTCATGATGGTCAACCTTTTGATAATCCATCCTTGTATTGCAGTCTTGTTGGAGCTCTGCAGTACCTATGCAACACCAGACCTGACATTAACTTTGTGGTGAATAAGTTAAGTTAATTTCTTTCGAATCCTCTTGCTCCACACTGGATAACCTTAAAACGAGTGTTATGTTACCTGAAGGGCACCTCTTATCTAGGGTTACTGTTTCGATCTTCGTCCTCTCCTCTCGATCTTCAAGCGTTTAGCGACTCTGATTGGGCCAGCTCTCCTGATGATCGAAAGTCCACAAGCGGTGGTTGTGTCTTCCTCGGGGGCAACCTAGTCTTTTGGAGTTCTAAGAAGCAGATTGTAGTGGCCCGTTCCAGCACTAAAGCTGAATCCAAAGCTCTCTCTTAGCTCTCCACCGAGGTGCTATGGTTAACCTCTCTACTCTCAGAAATTGGTTTTAATCCTCCATGAACGCCCATTCTATGGTGTGACAACAATAGTGCACGATCTCTCTCTCAAAACTCGGTCTTTCACTCTCGAACTAAGCATATAGAGATTGATGTACATTTTGTAAGGGACAAAATCGCAGAAGGACTTCTTGAGGTAAGATATGTGCACATCGCAGACCAGATCGCCGACTTGCTCACTAAACCCCTCACTACTGCTCGTTTTCAAGACTTAAGCTTCAAACTTAACCTAGTCCCAAATCCTAGGTTTCGTTTTCGTGGGGGTGTAAAGGACTTAGATCAGCAACAAAAGTCCTTGGGCCAGAATAAATGCAATGGGCCTGGACAGATGACCAAGACTACCAAAGCTTATTTTACACCTAACATTACAGAAGTAGCTCCCTCTCAACAGACTATCAGTTGTACATAACAATTTTTTGTTATTCCAGTTGTAAATAGAATACTCTAGAAACACACTCAATCTTGTATAAATTGTTCTCGTCACATTTGAAATAATTGAGAAAAGCTTTACACATTATATTCATTCTCTGTTTCCTTCACCCAGATCATAGTTTAGAATACCATTTTATACCGATCAGTATCAACTATATCTGTAAAAAATAGTACCGAACAAGAAAGTTTCATACCGAACTTTGGTACCGGCCAGTACCGACTCTTTCTATTAGTACCGACTAGTACCCATTGGTAAGTAGAATACCAATCAAATATCTGTCAAAATTAAAATTAAAAATTAAGACTAAATTGAAATGTTTAAAATTTCTCTAATAAAAAATAATAATTACTTGTAAATAAGAAAGATTACAGTAAAATTATCTATAATTTATTTAATAAACAATAAAGATACAAATAATAATGTATTAAATAAAATTTTTACGTCATTATACTTATATAAAGTGATTATAGATTACATAACTAAATATATTAGCTTAATACAATCATATTCAATATTTTTCAAAAATTATATATTTTATATTGACAATATATATATACTTTTTAATATATAGGAAAATATTATAATAATTTTTAAAACATATAAATAAAATTTTTAAAATTAAATTTATTTTAATTTATAAGAAATATGTGAAAATAATATTAATAAAAAACAAAGTATTTGTTATATCAAATTTATATTATGAAGATTTCTTAAGATATAATTGAAATAAAGTAAATTTTCATATAATATATTGAGGGATTATTTTGTAATTTTATAAAATTTATAAATTATTTTATATTTTTAAAAAATTATTTGAAATTGTACTCGATATTGGCCAATATCGTATTGTATCGTACTAGAACCAAATATGGTACCAAGTTTAGTACTATATTTGTAACATTGTCCTAAATACTTAAAACATTCTTTATGTGATATAAGTTTCGAACCAATTTTTGCCTCTACATCGGGATCTATCTTAGGGTCTGAAAAGTTATATTATAAGTACTCAGTCTTAGTTATGCTCAATTTAAAACTCTTTGACTCTAATGTATCCTTCCAAAGTTCTTCTAACTTAACATTAATACCCTCTTTTATCTTATTTACTAAAATACTGTCATCAACAAACAACATAAATCAAGGCACATCCTCTTGGATATTTTTGATGAGCTCATTCATCACTACTGCAAATAAAAAAAGGACTTAATAAGGATCTTTGATGTAGCCTAATATCAATAGAAAAATGATTTGTATCTCCCCTTATCTTCATTGCTTTAACCTTTACGCCTTCGTATATAAGTCATAGAAAACTCCCTTAACTTCTAAACACCTCCGCATGATTTCCCTAGGTACCATGTCATAAGTCTTCTTTAAGTCAATGAAAACCATATGTAGGTTACGTTATCTTTCGTTGTAATATTCTATTAATCTCTTAAGGAGATTTAAAATTTTTGTAGTGTACTTTCTTGGCATGAAACCAAACTAGTTCCCTGAGATAGGTGCTTCCTTTTTCACTTTTTTCTCAACTACCTTCTCCTATAACTTCATGGTGTGAATAAGTAGTTTGATGTCTTTATAGATGTTACAGCTTTGGATGTCCTCTTTGTTTTTGTATAAAGGAATTATCATACTAAGTCTCTCTACACATTCAACATTTTGGTGGATTTAAGAATCACATTAAAAAATTTGGCTAGCTAAATACGGCCCTGTTTACTTAGGCTCTTTCACACCTCTATGGATATCTCATCAAACTCTACTTCCCTTCCACTCTTCATCTCCCTTAAAGCTTTTTGAATTTTTTTATTTGTAATCTGTTAGCAACAAATAAAGTTATAATACCTCTCAGAGGTGTTAAGATCGTCTATAGAGAAATTATCCTTTATTCCTTCATTGAAAAGACTATAGAAGTATCTTTGTCATCTTCTTTTAATGTCATTTTCAGTCACAAGCATCCGCCCTGCTTTATCTTTTATACAACAAACTTGATCTAAGTCTCTTGCTTTTCGTTCCTTAACTCTCGTCAACGTAATTATATCTTTTTCTCTATCTTTAATTTCCAATCGTTGGTATAATTTTTTGTGAGCTCTGCTTTTAGCTTCTAAGAATATTTTTCTTTGCCTTTTTCTTTGCTAGTTTGTAACTTTCTCTGTTAACTCTCCTTTCTACCTTTGTAATGCTATTCAATAGAACTTTATAAGCAACTTTCTTAATCTTAGCCTTTTCTTATTCGTCTTCATTCTACCACCAAGACTCCATTTTATTACCGTAGGCCTTTTAAAAACACTCAAGATCTCTTTAGTTGCATCCATTAAAAGAGTTGTTACTCTCTCCCACGTATGGTTAATATCTTCTTCCAATTTTCAATATTCTTCATGTATTACTCTATTCTTAAGTTGTTCAACTGTATCATCTTTTAGATTCTATTATCTGACTCTAATACACCTCTTACGACTTCTTTTTTTTCCTTCAACCTTTAATTATAAGATAGATAGCTAATAATCAATGCCAAGTTAATAAGTAAGCATTAGGTATCACCTTGCAATTCTTGCAACTTGGTCGATCGCTCTATCTTACGAAGAAGTAATCAATTTGAGCTTTCATAATTCTACTCTTAAAAGTTACAAGGTGCTCCTCGTTTTTTTTTTTAAATTAAGTTGGCTATTACTAACTCAAATGCTATCACGGAATCCAATAAAGTGATCTGACTATTATTCCTATCATCGTACCCAAAATTCCCATAAATTTATTAATATTTGTCCAAAGTTGCCCCTATATGATTATTAAAGTCTCCTCCTAGAATAATTCTCTCGGTAGGAGGATCTGCTAAATCATCTCATCTAACTCTTATCAAAATTAACACTTAAGTTGTTTATCCAACTCTACTTGGGATGCATAAGAACACATCGTATTAAAAATAACAAACCTCGATTTTGAGTTAAGGATTTTTAATTTATTTAATTCGAATTGAGTTTATTAATTTTTCTTTTTTACTAATTTCTAAATTAATTTATCATTCAATTTTAAATTAATTCGGGCTCAAGTTGATGTTCAAGTTCGATCAATTGAGTATAATTCATTAAATTTGAACCTAGTCCTCGTTTCCACCAATTCCAATTTATAAATTAATTTGCCATGCATTTCCAAATTTTGATTTATTTACTTAAAAGCCATAAACAGAAACCATGGAGTACGTAAAATTTGGGAAGTGCCCACTACCGTGAAAATCTCAAGTCTTTTGACCATCTCCAACGATTTAGTCTTTGAAGTCTCCTCTTCTTGTTCGTGTGTGTACGGCGCGAGGGTTTTGTCTGAGTCGTGTCAGTCCATGGAGGACTCAGCTTCGTATCAGTCTGATTCAAATCTAATGGCTACTGGCGCTTCCAAATTCCTCGCCAACCTTCCCTCTCGGGGATTCTTATCATCCACTGTCTTCTCTTCTAATTTGGTGATTCTCATTACTCATTTTTCCTTGTTAGTTCAAGTCCAATGTGAATAAGGGTCCCAATTTCTGTTTATTCAAATGAATAATTGCTTGTTTCTTGAGAAAATGTAGTAACGAAAGATGGGTTATTTCGTTGGTGTTTATTTCTTGGAAAGTTCTTTTCATGTTGTTGTAAACTTATTTGTGCTAGGTGATTGATGGCATATTTGACAGTATCTCTATGCATATGATGCAAAGATACTGTCCTTAGATAGGTTAGTAGTAAGATTCAAACGTCTATATCTATGTCTTTGGTTGTGGGTAATTGAGTTGTCTCTTTGTTGCTGTTATGTTTTGTTGTTGCAACTTTAGGTATGGAGATAAAATGTGGTAACAGTGTTAACATGATTTTGGTAAATCGCAGCCATTACATTGCAATTGTTATTGAAAACATAAAATGAAAATGGAGGAAATGAAATATTGACTACATTGATCATCCAAATACTTCATGCTTACCAATCATCATCATCCGAATGTGTTTGCGGTGAATAATTACGGTAATTTATCTGTCATTCTCCTACATTTTTTGTACGATAAAAAATATGGGTACTTGAAAGCTTAGGTTTGAAGTTCACCTCATTGTTTGACTTCTTCTTTTTGTGGTTAGTCTTATGTATTAAGGGCATGTAGTAGCAAGAATTTTTCTTTTTCAGTTCATTATTTTTTCACTATTGAATCTTTTCCAAGTGTTATTATGTTTTCATCCTCACTTCTTCGAATTCTGCACAGGGTCGGATGCGTGTTTATATTAGCGATCATGATACATCATCTCCAGGTTTGCTTTCATTTTCAACCAGTAGACCCTGTTACTTTGGTATGTGCAAAGCACTTTATGGAGCTTTAATGGCTAAGAAATTATGCCATGTCCTCTAGTCTTTTGGACCAAGCCTTTCTGGTTGACATATTGTGAAATAGTAGGTTAATTGCTTTTGCAGTGATCATATGGCCAACAACACTATCATTTCTGAAAATAATATGTGAAGTGTTGATGCCACTTTCCTTCTTTTGTTTGATAACTTGGGGATTCAAAATTGAGTCTTTTATCAACTGGGGAGAGGAATATACCATTGAGCCAAAGGCTGCTTGCAACTCCCATTATTATTGCCTTCTGGACATTCATTTCTTGTAATTAGAATATATATAAAAGAATTGAAACCAATGTATCCAAGTTTTCTTGTCACTATAATTTATCATATTTATGCCTTATCTAGCACATCAAGGACTAGGATTATTTAACAGTTATTGAAAATATTTGTTCAGGTTGTACTTTTGGATACTATTATTGATGGCTCTAAGTTGGGATAGTTAAGCTCGTATTACTTGTTGCAGAGGCCCAAGAAATAAAGACTAACCAAGCAAACATACTGATCAGATCACTTCAGCTTAAGAAGCAGATAGGTGAATCGTGTTCAAAGAATGTGCAAGGTCCTCAGTCAACTGATGGATCTCGAAAGAGGTGATATTTCCATCTTGCTTCAATGGGGCAACCTGAAAATTTGTGTTAATAGTATGTATATATTTTGGCATACCATTATGTTGCAGCATGTTCTTGAAATTGTCTATCTACTTTCCTGATTTTGTGGCTCTGCTACGTTATAAATATTTTTACTGAGAAAGAATTTTTTACTGTCTGTATATGACCACATATACTCTGTTCAATGCTTGCTGCTCTTATGGTTTTAGGGGCCCCGAGAGGCTGTTGGATGGCAGAGCATCTGCTAAGAGAAACAACAGTGAAACTGGTTCATTGCAAGGTGAGCAACTGATCCTTTTTTTAGCATCAATAATATAGGTTTTGCAGTATTCTGTGACTATGGCTTGTTTATGCACTTATAGTATATTATTTACTTTGAAAAAATTAGTAACATTTAATATGCCCAAGTCTTGTTTGAGTTTGTCATAACTTTGCAGAGTGAAGGCTTAGTTGTATCATTATGTTTAATTTAGAAGTCTATGGCGGAACAGTTTCTTGGTAGAGGCACATCGCAAATCCCCCTTGCTCCATAAGAACTGGCACAAATTGTTTTTAGGAGCTAAGCTTTTTGATTTCCAATGTCAAAGAGACTTAAGTGGTCATTTCCCTCCACAATAGGAAGTGCAAATTTGTTTCTCAAAGCAGAGCTTTATAAAATTGAAGTGTCTGAGTAGGTATAGGGTCTCCCTTTGTTTTTTTGAAAAATGAATAAATTGTATTAACTACAGATGAAGCTAATACAACATTACAACGAGTTCTAAGCTATTAAGCTTATATTCAATCACAACATAATTGGAAGTTCATAAGAATTAAGACATTACAAAACATAAATCTCTTTACCAGCAGATCATAGTTTCCATCATTCCTTCATGTCCAAAATGAGTGCTTCCTGTGCATTGTTGCCCAAAATGGCTAATCTAATCCAGTTGACTATAGGATCAGCTAGCTACCATTTTCCCACTTCAACGTTCTTGAACATTCTGCTATTTATTTCCTTCCGAAGAGAGTAAATGGCAGAGGAGAAGGCTGTTTTGATAAGTATTCCATTGGACTTACCATGTTGAGAGTGTTCTATGGACCAGTTCAACGTTTGCTCCGATTCATATGTGATGCTGTCACTTGCAATTGTGTGAAGGATTCTGCTCCAAACAGCTTTAGAAAAACTGCATTGAAAGTAGAAAATGATCCCTATCTTCCATTGCCATCTTACATAATACACAAGTAGGATCAATATGCCATGCCACTGACTTTTAGTTCTGAGCCTGTTTCTAATCGCTAGCCAAGTGATTAGAGAGGCTTTAGGGATTAGAGCATTTCTCCACAGCAGGTTATACCAGGGGGCTGCCAATATTCTGTTGATAATCATTTTGTAGCAAGATTGATTTGAGAATGTTCCATTTGAGTTGAGTGTCCAGGAGATTTTACCTACCTGTTCAACATCATTCAAATGATGTAAGAGCTCTTCTAGGATTGCAAAACCCATGAAATTTCCACTCCACTCACAGCTAATTAACTATTCTAGTTATTAGTGATGCTATTCCCTTTCCTTTCTCAATTGTGAAGAAATCTGGAGAGTTGTTTGAATGGGGGCATACTTGTTCCAGAAAATATCATCTTAAGTACCCTCTATTTGTTAAGTCATCAACATCTTATGTTCATAGTGGTGTTTTTAACTTTTTGCTTTCCAGACGGATCTGCTAGCTGCACATCTGATAAGGTGTTCCATTGTCTTACAGTTGAGAGGCTTCGCGCCCTTCTTAGGGAGCGAGGTCTGTCACCTAAAGGGAAAAAGGTAAGGATCATAAACTTTGTTTTGAATTGGTCCATGTGTTTTTACAAATATGTGTGGAAGCAGGCACTATCAAAGATGTTGGTCTTTTTCTCATTACATTATAAGCCTGAGTCTGATGATAATTATCACCTTGTGCAGGACGAACTGGTTGCTAGGTTGAGAGGTGTAAATGGTTGATTGTTCAGAAGGTATGGAGATGAATCTGATATCCCAATGTTTAAAATTAGGCATGCAGAATATGTTTTGTTTTGTTTTTTTATTTTTTTTCGTTGCTGTAACTTACGAGATGGGTAAAAAAAAAGAAGAAGAAATATGCTGGTAGTGCTTCAAGTAGGTCATGGAAATAGGGACAGCGGTAAGATTGGCAAAGGGGTTTGATTCAAGTTGACGTGTAAAAACTCGGCTGAGTTAATTTGCGGCTGAGATTGAATTTAAGAGAGTTGATTCGACTTAACTCAATCGACAAGAAAAAGTTTACCCAAACTTGATCTGATCCTTTTTTCTTTTTAATTAAATTCGAATTGTTTGGTCCCAATAATCGACTCAAAAAAAAGGATCATTATCAATAAGGACGGCAATTTCAGTCTGGCTTATTTTTGGCCCGAGTTTGACATGTCACAAGTTGACCATGGTCGAAAGGGCCGGAATTGACCCGGGCCGCCTGTGGCCTACCAGGCCACGGGCCGGACGATCCGTCGGTGGGCTAAGCCACAGGCCGGCCCATCCTAGCCCACACGAGCCACGGGCTAGTCGGTTACCTGTTATCATCCTTGGCCCAATCCGGCCCGGCCTATTGACATCTCTAATAATCCTAATTATTATCTATTTACTGCGCAAAGAAAAAGACAAGTCTTAATAGTGATAAGGTAAACTCGATATACAAGCGTATTGGTTATTCAATAATAATTTTACACAAGGTTACTCGTTTTACGAAAGTTGAAAAAAAAACTTAAATTATACGTAATTTTTCTTTATATTTTATAAAGAGAATATTTCCGTATAAAACGTAAATAAAATGTTGCGTACAATTAAATAAATAAGATCGTATTCAATTTACACTTCTCAAAAACTTGTTCTAATTTTTAATTTTTTAAAATTTCTTTTCTTGTATTTTTGATCAAAAATGACTAAATATGTTTAGAAAAAGTAAACATTAGATATTTTTCAAAAATTTTTAAATTATAAGAAAGATTTACACCTTTGTTCTAAATACTATTTACAAAACAATCTAATCTAATTGTTAAATTTGACTTTAATAAATTAAAATCCATCTAAACTAATAATTTTATTATAATTATTTTAAATTATTAATTTAATTTAATTTATAAAATTAAATTAAAACACTATATCAATAATATTTAATTGATTTACATATATTAGTCATATCCCGTGTGATTTATCCTTATTTTTAACTAAAGACTAAAGAAATTTATAAAAACTATAAATTAATTTTCAACAATTTTAAATGTTATAAAAAATTTTAATTGAGTAGAGAGATTGAGTATTTAATGCAAGGACTATCTTGAATTGGTAAAAATTTAAGCATGTAGGTGTGAACTTGAGAAGATTGATAGATTCCATCCACATAAATAAACAAATGTGAGCAAACATCAACACATTGTTCCCTGTTAAGAAACCAGAAGGAATTGGTCACAACTAACTCTTGTCAGAGACAAAGTTATTCATTCATTCATGGCAAAACTGTCACAGAGCCAAAGGCAAGGATTTATCATCAGCAGATTCATCATATGAGAAGACCAACTATTCTTCATATATGATTAATGAATACAAATGCCCTTCATTACTCAAACATATCACACATTTCATCCTTAAAACATTCACTTAATAACTCATCCAATCTTATATTTTAAACCTATCCAATATCTATGGTCAAATCCTAAATCAGAAAGACCCTAAATCTACTGCCTTCTCCATTATCATCTCTAGAACAACTGGAACAACAAACTCATCTATGCTCTCATACAACACCGCATGCCACCTGAGATACAAACTCACTCAGAATTCCCGTCAGGCACCACCAAGACACAAGATCTATATTTAACAATACCAAGAAACAAAAATTTGTTCTGTACCATAATGGACTTGTAAGCTTTGGCGTGCATGCCGAACATATAATTGGATCAACCCTTCAACTACAAGCTTTTTGGAGCCTCGGTTGCAGCTGATTTTCGGTTCAGGTATCGAATAACAGCATCGTCAACCCTAATATCCAAATAAAAATGATTAGTAATGATAATATTCATTCATTTCCTATTGCAGTCCAAACCTACAGTAGCTATAGCTATATCCATGAGAGAGAGGAATCTGCTTCTTAATTTTCCTCCGTCTCTTATCAAATTAATCTCCTATTAGAAGGAAATGTACATCTTTTTTACCGTATTTATAAAATTAGGGACAAGAAACGGAAACCCTAAATTGGAAAGAATTAGACTTCAAACTTTAGCCCGCCTATTTCACCCCAAAAAGAAAAGAATAGAGAATAAATTAGAAAAGAAAATTGAAGTTACCATGGCTGATTATAAAATTCAGACCGATGCTCTTTCTCTGCGTTACAGCTAGCATCCCCTGCAACCAGCTTTAGATCTTTACTCTGAGAGGCAATCAAAGTATTGATGAACTCTGCTGGAGACTGACTGAAACCAAGAAAGAAAGCCCGTCTTCGACGATGTTCATGTATCTTCTTTATAGCATTACATATTACTTCGTCACAGGTATCAATTTCTTTGTGTTTCTCGGTACTTGCCAAAAATGCAGCAAGATCCTTTTGTACTGAAAAAGGAACATCCACTACGATATCATAACAAGCAGTCCCAGAAGGACAATTGCCTGATAACTTGATCTTATGCTCCAAATGGATAGGCTGGGGAGGGGTTAAATGTTGGCTTATTTTCTGTGAAACTGCTTGGAACTTCATCTTCTCCTCGCCAAATACTCTCTGAAGTGGGGGATCACACATGAAGAACGACGGATCATTGGGGCTCTGCAATTTTTGAGATTTCACATATTGCCAGAATGCTACTAGAATTTTGGGTCGCGTCTCTACCTCAATTCCAAGAATTTCAGAAAGAGCAGGTGAAAGCTTGAATCTCTCAGGAACATAATTCATCTCTAGTCTTATTATTGCATTAAATTCCTTATCTCCTTTTCTTTTCACCTCAAAACCCTCGTGAAGCACAGGTGACCGAGCACTCTCCCATAAAATAACGTGGTTATCTGGATAGAGGTTCTGGTCTAAATATATTGTAATTCTCTTAAAGAATGATGAGAATTTTGGGTATTGTTTCTGTACTTGCCCAGCCAACACAGGATCTTTCCCATCTTCCAATATTCTCCCAATAATTTTCAGTGACCAAGAAGGAGGTGCAGAATTCTTGTTTTCATCAGCCCCTTGACTCTGATTTTCAAAAGTGTTAAATACATATACTCGAAGTGTTTTCCCAACAGAAGGAGGCCTTTTGAGTGACTCTTGTATGTCCATCTTCTTTCTTGCCATAGAAGCATCTATTCTAGCTTCGAATTCAAGCAACTGGGTATACAGTGCAGACTCTGGCAAAATTGCAGCAACTTTCTCAGGTATTCGTGTATCTGGAAGCTTCCTTTTCTTTCTATGTGGAGCTGGTGTCAACTCCATAGTTTTAAATGGTGAAGCCACATTGCTATTCGACGAAACACCAGAAGGCCTAGAAGGTGGTTTCTGGTTAGGCCTTTTGGCACTAACAGTACCAGGCGTGGAGCCAGCGGGTGATGACACTCCAACAGTGCTGGATGTAGGGTTTTGCAGCTGAGCAAGGGATTGGTTTGTTGACTGTAATTGAGACTGGAATCTGGCATGAGCTGCCTGAGCAGACTGTGAATGACCCAACAGTTGAGTTTGTGGCTCGGACAACTGAAAATGGCCTGGAAAGGTGGATGTCCCATGTGCCTGAGGTTGTGACTGTGAAAGAAGGTGGGTTTGGTGGTTCATGGGCTTAGATTGTGCAACTCCCCCAGAATTGGCAAACGGGGACAAAGTGCCAATACTTTTATTGGGGTTAGTATTATTCATCAACACTCTTATAACCACAGTGCCTTTCAAATCTTGAACAATTCTTCGTCAAACAACTAACTTCATACAATAGCTTAATTTAAAGCAACACCACAACTGGAATCTTGGTATCGATCAAAAACCCATCTTTTCTAGATTTTACCCCTTTCAAATCCCTCAACGGAGCTTCAGACAACAAAAAAAGAGACCTTGGAATCCCTAAGCCAGACCCAAAAGCTAGGTCAAAATTCAGAAGCACAAATTAACATTGAACTCCACAAGAATCACAGAAAAAGAATCCCTTTTTTTTTCAAATTCTGATTCTTTAACAGAAGCACCATTCACCAGAGGAAAACAAAGTGCAAAATCCATATCCTTCTAATCAAAACACTTCAAGAACATACAAAAACCTCAAAAAAAAGGAAACAGAATTGGATAAGGATTCTTACTGAACGAACCAAGACGTCACTAAAAGTTTAGTACTTGCTCTTTGCTTTTCTCCAAAAGTTCGGAATTCTTTCTGCGTTTCAAGATCGGTAGTTCAATGGAAGCCAACAAAGAGAAACGGTTTTGTTTCCGACTCACCCTCATATGATCAATGGTACTTATTGACTCAAAAGTAAATGACATAAATACCCCTCATTTTAAATTCTTATTACCGAATTTGAGTAAATTGATTCAACGTGAAAAGGCCCAAAGACGAGTAAACCCTTGCAATTCTGGTGCTAGGATTTTAGGCAGTTCATCTATAGACAGACTGTGTAGAACTAAGAAGATTATTTGTTTGTTGCTAGGAACGTGTAAGTAGCGGTAGAAGCTGCAGACATGGTATGTTGTTATGGTGTTTTTTTCTTTAAATTCCTTCGTGTTCTTTGTGTTGGTAACGAGTATATAAAAAGGCAAATAAAAAAAATTCCGAGGCTTGTAGAAACGATTTCCTTAAAATAGATTTGCCCTCTCAACGAATGTGCTTGAAGGATTTAACGAACATTTGCTTCCCAGGATACAACGGAAACGTGAATTCTTCTTAGCACTAGAAAATTCACCAGCGAACGGGACCAAAAAAAATATGATAAACACCTAGAGTT
>JAOTAY010000007.1:26216539-26233595 GCA_025629805.1 Erythroxylum baracoense | reverse complement strand
AGTTGTGTTTTCCTAATTTCTCACATATACCCGTTTCTATAATTCAACCCGTTATACGGAAACGGGATGTTACACTATATCATATGAATCTTTAAGGATATCCATATGAACTTTATGTGTTTAATGACATAGGTTTAAGGTCAATCTTTATAAATGCCCAATGACCTTTAAAATGCTTAAAATCAACACAAATCTTAAGACTTCTACACGTATTATAACTATATGCAAAACAGTTATTACTGAGGATAAAAACAAATATGATCATCTTTATTAATAAATAATCATAATGTCATAATACAACAAATATAGAATTATTTAAGGAGTAAAATACAGCAATCCCTAACTACTGCTGCGTAAGGACTTCAACACGCCCATACTGGATACATGTTTAACAAATACTAATAGGCAAAGTCCTTTAGTCAACGGATTAGCTAACATATCCTCAGTCCTGATGTGCTCCACTTCAACGTCACCCTTTTGGATCAGCTCCTTTATGGTCAAATACTTGACCTCCAAATGCTTAGACCCCATGATATTCTTGTTGTTGTTACTGAACAACACTGCAGCAAGATTATCACAGTACAACCGTATGGGTCTAGCAATCGAATCCACCACAGACAACTCAGAAATCAAGTTTCTGAGCCAAACTGCCTGTGTAGCAGCTCCATAACAAGCAACAAACTCTGCATTTATGGTCGAGGAAGTAATCGTTATCTGCTTGACACTGTTCCATGATACCGCACCATCTGCCAACATAAAAATGTATCTTGAAATGAATTTGCGATCATCTGGACAAATAGCAAAATATGAGTTCTTATACTTTGTGAGGTTCAATTCGTTGACTTTCCTGTATGTCAACGTATAATCCTTGGTACCTTTTAGGTATCTTAATACCCGTTTGACTGCATTCCAATAGTCAACACCTGGGTTAGCCAGATATCGACCTAGCAGTCCAACAGCAAATGCATTGTCCGGTCTAGTGCACACCTAGGCATACATCAAGCTAGCAACAACACTAGAGTACTGAACATTCCTCATAGCCTCTCTTTCAACCTCATTCTTTGGACACTGTGCCAAAGATAATCTCTCTCCATAAGAGATAGGTGCTACAATAGGTCTACACTCAGCCATATTAAACCTTTGTAACACACGCTCAATTATGCACTTTGCGAGAGGTTTAACGAGTGTTGAGATCTATCCTGGTGAATCTATATACTAAGGACAAAACATGCTTCACCCAAATCCTTCATGTCAAAATGTTTGGCCAAAAGTTGCTTAACTTCATGCAACATGGTCAAATCATTTGACGCGAGCAGGATATCATTGACATACAAAAGTATGAAGATGACCTTGCTCCCCCTGACCTTATAGTATAAGCATCTTTTGACTTTGTTTTCCGCAAAGCCGAATAAGGTCAAAACATATTCAAACTTTAGGTACCACTATCTGGAAGCTTGCTTTAAACCATATATTGACTTGTTCAACTTGCATACCTTATCAGTTGCATCCTGATCCTGAAATCCTTCAGGCTGCTCAATATAGACCTCCTCATAAAGCTCACCATTTAGGAAAGTGGTCTTCACATCCATCTGATGTAGCTCCATATTATAATGAGCTACTAATGTCATGATCACTCTAAATGCATCCTTTGAGGACACAGGAGAGAAGGTGACATTGAAGTCATCTCCTTCTCTCTGAGTGAACCCTCTGGTAACTAGACGTGCCTTAAACCACTCAACTTGACCCTGAGTGTCCTTCTTGGTCTTAAATAGCCACTTGCAACTAACAGGTCTGCAATGTTGAGGTAAATCAACTAGCTCTCATACCTTATTATACCTCATAGATTACATCTCGTCCTTGATTGCTTCCCACCACATATCCGCATGGGGTCCAAAAATGACCTCTGAAAAAGTAACTGGATCCTTGACATGTCCAATATCATAGTCTTGCTTACCCAGATTGACTATGTTGTCTAATGAGATAGTAGGTCGCCTCTCTCTGGTGGATCTTCGTAACTGCACAGGCTTTTGTACCTCAGAAACCTCCTCCTGAATAGGTGTAGGTCCCTATGCCTGCATAGGCACAATACTGGGGCCTACATTGACCGAAGCTGACTGTATGAGAGGCTGATATAACACGATTGTAGTATCAGTCCTACTAACTTCTGAAGGATGTGAGGATCCTCCCTCATCATAGACATCTAATTCCAGGAACTTCGTCGTCTGGGATTCCACAATTTTGACCCCTCCCTTTCTACAGTAAAATCTGTAGCCCTTAGAGTGGTCAGGATAATCCACTAAATAGTAACGAGTTGAACGAGGTTACAACTCACTCTCATTAGGATTATACAACTTCACCTCAGCAGGGCAGCCCCACACACAGATGTGTGCAAGACTTGGCTTTCAACCCTTCCAGAGTTTAAAATGAGTCTTTGACACTGACTTTTTTAGGACTCTGTTTAAGATATGTAATACCGTCTTGATGGCTTCACCCCATAGGTACTCCGGTAGGTTAATCCTGCTCTGCATTGACCTTATCATGTCCTTTAGGGTGTGATTGCACCTTTCGACCATACTATTTTGCTCAGGACTACCTGGCATAGTGAACTGTGCCACTATTCTAACTGATTCCAAATACCTTGCAAATGGACCCTTTTTCTATCTTACAACCCTATGTCTACCATAAGATTTCCCTCCTCTATCAGATCGGACAATCTTTATTGATCTTCCCAATTGGTTCTCGACTTAGATCTTGAATTTATCAAGAACTTCAGACTTCTCTTTAAGCAAGAACACATATCCATATCGGGAATAATCATCTATAAATGTCAAGAAGTATCTCACATTACACAACGTAACCGTATAGGGACTACTAAAATCCGCATGTATGAGGTCCAATAAGCCTGAAACATGATATCTTGGTCAACTTGCCCCTACAACAATCGACACATGTCTCCAGATCACTGAAGTCCAGAGTTGAGAGAATGTTATCCATTATCAATCTCTCAACCCTTTTCCTAGAAATGTAGCCAATGCGTTTATGCCACAATATGTAAAATGTGTCCTTTATGGTGGTCCTCTTTCAACTACTAGGTAGGGCAATATAAGAAGAGGCATACATCTCATTATGAGCAAGACACATACTATATAGTCCATAGGATAAGAAGGCTATACCGATATGTCTTGTATTGATAGAAATATTTACAACTGCATTATCAAATACAAAACGAAAACCTTCCTTATCCAAAACTGATATAGATATCAGATTCTGTCTAAAAGACGGTATATAAAATGTGTCTCGTAGATACAAAACAAACCTCGTATCGAGATTTAATCCTACATCTCCTACATACAAAACGTCAACCTCCTCATTGTTGTCGACCATCAACTTCTGCTCCCCTTTAGTCAACTTTCTCCTGGAGATGAACCCCTGCATCGTGGAAGCAACATGGTTAGAAGCTCCATTATCTAACCACCAAGAACTTGATGTGGTTATAGCCACATTGGATTCATGAATCATAAAGGTCGAGGAGTTACCTAACATATCATGTTTGACCTTCCAAAGCTTATACTTCTAGCAGTCAGACTTCCTGTGTCCTTTCTTCTTACAGAAGAAGCATCTCATACTCTTAAGCTCATGTAGGCCCTTGGCAATGCTCAACTGCCCACTCTGAATCTGAGGAGAGGGATTGGGTGTCTTACCCTTACCCTTACCCTTAGGCTGCTGGGGTTTAGCCTTCCCCTTACCCTTCACAGCTGCAAACATAGCTGAATGAGTAGAGTTCTTGATCTTCTCCTCTGCTACAGTACACCGGAAATCAAGGCATTAATATCTCAAGTCTCATCCTGTGAGATGTAGGACGTGACCAACATCTCAAACTCCAGCGGAAGAGTGTTTAGTGCCTGATGCACTATCAAGTTGTCAGGGATCAGCATATCAAGTGCCTTTAGCCTGTTCTAAAGGTGCACCATCTAAATGATATAATCCTGCATGCCTCCTTCTCCAGTATACCTCATGGAGAAAAGCTATTTAATCAGGGCACTCTTCTCAGCATTAGAACAGACCCTGTACCTCTAGGAGATATTATCCATGAACTCCCATGCTATGGTCGTGTCCGCAAGTCCGCTCAACAGGTGATCCGATATCGTCCTCCTGATGATCAAATAGCATAGCCTATTTGACCTTTTGTAGGTCATCATAGCTGCTTTGTCAGCTTCTGAGCTGACATCTGTAAGTGGAAGAAGTCGTTCGACGTGCATGGCCATACTGATATCCACAATCTCCAATGCGAACTCCACGTCCTTCTTCCACTTCTTGTAGTTGAAACCATTCAAGGTTTCAATAGTGACAGCATTGTTATTCACTGAAAAAGTGATTGAAAAATAGAAAAGACAATGTCAAAATTAGTGTAAATGCAGGATAAGAGTGATACTTTAAACATTAAATAATATCTCTTCTAAAAATCTGGTCACACATATTATGAAACACCTGTGGGCTGAATACATAATATATGTAACTAGACCTCTACATATAAAAGGGATCAGAGTACAAATCAACAACTCTCATGACACTACCACCTGTGGGTGAATAGATCATTTAAGTAGCGGTCTTTCTCCATCTAATGTCTTTATGTACATCTCAAAATCTCATATAAAGTCAATAACTGTGAGCAGAATAACTGAATATGAGATCAGATACATCCCCAAACATGCAAGTGATACAATCCAAATACTGACTCGAAAAGTCACTGTGGTGACTACAATCTTATCAATACCCAAAAACTATCACAAACACAAGGGATACAACTTTATGTCATCCTCACATTCTATATGGGTATAATGCATGTGAAAATTAATTATAAATGCAAAAACTAAATGAACAGTCAAATAATCACATGCAAAAACTGAAAACATTGTCCTTAAACTTTATTTAGGATTTTTATTTTAAAATCTCAATAAGAATGTCCATCGTATTTTTCCAAATATCGAACCTACCATACGAGACATAAAACTTTAAGTGTCTCCCTTATGTGCAGTTTGGAGTATGAAAATGCACTTAAAATCGACTTTAAAAAAGCTTTAAAAACTTTTCTAGAATCCAATTACCAATGTAATAAATCCAGAAAAATTAGAAAATTACTTTAAAAAATTCCCGGGCAGATAAACTGACCCAAAAATACCCGAGATAGCTTTATGGGAATTTCTGAAAATTTTTCTTTTGGTTACTGTTCACGTCCGTACGGCTGACGTGAAAGACACATTAACTACGTGTGCACCACACGCACGCGGATGCAGGCTGACACACGCCAAATGCGTCTAGCTTGTGCACGCCACACGCGTCACCATGTGTCCTGCATCGCCCAGTGCCACATGGCCGGACTGGTTGGACGCATGCCGTGCGACCAACACCGGTGGGAGAGCGAGCCGTGTCCCGTGCGTGCAACGCACGCGCTACACGCGTCTCCCGCTTGCTGGAGAGACGTGGTGGCACATGATTGGGCCTATCTACGTGGTTTTATTTATGGGTGGTTAAGAAAAAAATGATCATTATTAGAAACTTCTTATGCTAATCCTCATCTGGTGTAGTATTACTAGATTATACAAATAACTTCCTGTTTTTATTTGTGCTATTTTCAATCAATCTCATAAACCATATCTTAGCTTCCTTTTTTGAGGAATAACTTGAGTTGCACAACTGAATCTGTTCAAACTTTGCATATTCTCTTCAAACATCATATAATTATGTGACAGCAATATCATTTCTCTTTGTTTGGTCAAGTTGCTCATATTGCGATGTTGGTTGCTCTTCAATGAATCTCAGAACACAAGGGAAACTACTTTTGCAATTCGGAAGTTCCCTTTAGCCAAGGTAAAAGGTATTCGGAAGATGTTTTGATACACACAAGCTATTCCTTTCAGACACTTCTGTAGTGGTGTCGGCCGAACTGCAAAGGCTAAGAATCGCCATTCAAATGGACAAGGTCGTTGGCCAGTTGAGTCTGCAAGATTTATTCTTGATTTACTCAAGAATGCTGAAAGTATTGCTGAGGTTGTATCTTAAAACGGTTTGTAATCTTAGTTTTCTTTTCTGCTATCTAGCTTCATGATGTCGAGTCTCAAGTTATGTGCAACAATTACTCTTAGGTGAAAGGCTTGGATATAGATGCATTTTACATATCCCATATCCAAGTTATTCAAGCCCAAAAGCAACGTCGTCGCACTTACCAGTGCTCATGGACGGATTAATCGTGAGTGCAATCTTTCTAACCCTAATTGAAGTTCCTAACATATGTTTCAAAACCGATCTTTGGTATCTTTTGCTTTAACCTTCTTTTTACAGCTTCCATGTCATCACCACGTGACGTTGAGTTGATTGTCTGAAAAAGAAGAAACTGTCAAGAGTTACTTTTTTAGAAGTAACTGTCAAGGAAGAGTTAGTTAAAAAGGATAAAATCCTTAAGTGGATAGGAAATAGGATCCTGTAACACAGGATAAGAACTGGGTTCCTAGCACGGAGGGATATAGAGTTGAGCTTATCAATCCGGATGCTTGCAGTTATGAGATTGCGTCTTTACTTGGCTTCTTGTTCGTTCTGCAGCCTGAGACACAGCTGGCTCCTAGGAAATCCAAGGGCTAAGCTAAATGCAGTGGGGTTTCCTCTTAGGAATGACTGTCGGATTAACCAGGACCCTAGCTCCATGGGAGGGTCTTTTTGTTATTTCAATTAAAACTGTCTGAAACACTCAAAAGTCTCAACATTTTTTAACACTGCAGTTTATAGCCCAGTATCGTGAATGTGAGATGTGTACCAGCGACAGAGAAGAAAAATGAAGAAAGAAGAAACTTTAACAGAATTTTATCATATTCCAAAGAAAAAACACTTGCAAGTTAAAGGGTGTCCAATTCGTATGTACAAGAACTGGAAATTTCATGCTCAAAAGGAATCAATCGCAAATCAAACAATCTGAAGTTAGCTTAGCTCAAAAGGAAGAAGAAGCTCATGACCATATTCATGCAAAATCAGAAATAGCTAAAGTTTATTGCAAGTAATGCCTGAAAAGTGTGAAAAACACAAAACTACCACAACATATAGCACGTTTAGCATAATTAAAAACGCCAGCCAAGAAAGTTAAAACAAAGTTCACCTTTCTGAGCATCAAAAAAAAAGATAAATAAATACTTTAGGCTTTTGTAGTAAGCCTTTGTAGAGAATCCCCTCCCGCAACGACTTGCAATGAGTGACATCCTCGTTTCTGCAGAAATATCAGACAAGATTAAATTCAGTACCCTTCATACAAGTGGATAGATAACTTGGATCAACTACCAGTTTATTACACATGTAACTTCAACATTACTTAATAACATGGTAGTACTGCCTATAATGCCAAAATGCGCGTGGAAGAAAAGTTTTCTTGAGCTTACATATTTTGTTGAAGGCCACAATATCACAGCTCTGGACATACTCATTAATTGGTTCAACCGTCAAACGTTCTTCAATAAGATTGTCCACGGACACTAAGTCATCCACAATAGTCATCATAATCTGCAATTTCTTGATACCATATCCCACAGGTACAAGCTTGGCTGCAAGAAGATTGAAAATTTATTAGAAATAAACTGCAGTAAGGTCTTCCTCGAGGCATTAGCAAGCATAAAAAACTAACATGGCAGACTTCCACTAACATTAGTAGGTCCACTGCTTACGCAGCCTGTCAACTGAAAATGCTGCTTAAAAAATAACTACAGATCCTGTCCAGCAGGGGTAAGCAAAGTGAGTTACTAAACATAGTGTAATGTTTCCTTCCATTTCCTTCCCAATTTAGCAAGAAAAAATCAGAGAAGGAACTTTACAAGTAATTGGCGAACCATGGAAGAAACATGACTTGAAAAGTTCAACTTGAATAACTAACCTACAATTAAGTACCAAGCAAAAGAACTTACATGCACCCCAAAGCAAACCTTCCATTTGAACACTTCTAACCGCTTCCTCTAGTTTTTTCATGTCAGTCTCATCATCCCATGGCTTGACATCCAAAAGAACTGATGACTTGCCAGCTGAGAAATGAAATATCAAGGAAAACACCATTAATATGATGGAACCTCATAGAAGATTCATAACTAAAAGAAAAATGATTTTCTACAGTATTAACAACTAAAAACAAACTTACACTCTTTCTTTTTTGCAGAGGACTTGACAGCAGCTGCACGTTCTTCTGCAGCCTTCTTTTCCTCTTCAGTTTCTTCACCAAACAGATCCACATCGTCATCATCGTCATCAGCTGCTGCAGCCTAAACATCGCATAATTGTCAAGCTCAGAAAACTGTTGTAGCAAGAAAAAACAGCACCAACTACCTAAAACACAAGAACATAATCGCTACAACGCTAAACTGGAAAATGAAAATGACACTTATAAAACAGTACAGCTCCATCTGCACAATACCTTTGAGTCATTGGTTGGAGGAGTTGCAATGGCCTCTTCAACGATGGGTGCAGATCCTTCAACAATCACTCCACAGCCCTCTGAAGAGACACCACTGCAATAGAAGCCAATACGAGAAAGAGTTCATGATTCTGTGCAGATATCAGAAAAGAGATACGCTAAGGCAAACCATATAAGATGATAAAAGTCAACAATAGTTATGGAACTTACGAAATCCTTAAGAGTGCATCAATGTGGCTGTACCAGCGGGACACGTTCACATACTCAGAAGATGGAGCCTTGGGCAAAGCTGAATACACGGTAATATCATCTTTCGAGGCTTGATAACTACAGATAGTAACAGAAGAAAGAAAACTCTTACAATAAGAGTCTTGCCATACAAACTCTTTTATCGCAAAATAGTTCCAGAACTGAAACAATCAGATTCACAAACAAGTCTACCTCAGTACACAAGAAACCAAAGCTTACCCAGTAATGTAACTGCGAGTAAGAAGGTACTCGTCAAGCTTCTTGAGGCCAGCGGCTGAGCCAAGATCGTGGAACGTGACTGCCATCGCAAGCTGCTACTTTCGAGACTTTCATACAAACACATAGACGAAAGGAAATACAACTCAGTTAAAGAAACAGGGAAAAAAAAGAGAGAGAGACAATGAAGCTACGAATAGTGACTGAGATAGAAGAGAAACACGAAAGCTTACATTGTGTGGAGATGGCTTCTTCTGATATGAACTGGCAAGTCTGCGAGGAGGCTATATGAAAACTAATAGAGACCCTTAAAACCCTAACGCAATTATAGTGAAGTTTGAGAATGAAACGACAACGTTTGGTATATGTAATCTCGGGCTGGGCCTGTACGTTCCTGAGCATGGACTATGTATAAACTTTGTGCTTGTTATTGTTTTTGATTTTTTGATCTCATATATTTCTATAATTTTAATATTTGAATAATTATAATGACAATTTACAGTTGTTTTTTTTATGGCCCTTAGATTACAAGTTTAAATAACATAAATATGTTTTTCTATAAAAATATAAATTATAGAAATTGAAAGACCCAGCCTCCGTTGTCACATTAAGAAACAAAGAATTAAGATAACCTTTGTATTTAGAGGACCGAGAGCCTCGGCAAAGAAACTCTGATCCTCGGCTCTTATGAAGCAACCATCGAGATGCGGTCACTGGTGCTGAAAAACAACCTGGAATAAGATAAGAGTGCTAATCTGAGAGAAACACACGGAACAGTCGTCGTTGAAGGGATTATCCGAGCATTGAGAGAGCACATACAAGTGATCTGGAGGCTTCCCAACTTTGCAGAATGCGAACTTGTTACGAGACATCTTGTCTTTCATGTACTTGATGGCCTCAGGGTAGTGCTTGAAGTAGTTGGAAATATTTTCGACATGCAGGTTATTGCGTTCTCTCTCTAGAACACTATAATACGAGAGATGCAGAGGAAGTTGAGGAAAAATCTTAATTACGTTTGATTTCAATTCTTCTTTTTAATTTTTTTATTAAAAGATATACATATTTAGTTAAAATTTGTAATAAAAATGAAAATAAAAATCTATTTAATTGAGATTTATAATAAAATTAAAAGCAAAAAGCATATTTAATTTTATTGTCATAATTCTAAAACATGTTTGATTTTATTATTTGTATTTTTTAATTATACTAATAAGCAATAATATTAATTTTAATTTAGTTATTTTTAATATATCAAATTGTATTTTTAAATTAATCATTTTACATTGTGATTAGAAATAAAATATATACATATTTATATAATTAAAGGAATTTAGTATAATATACGTTATTTATATATTTGCTATAAATAAATGTACCTAGTATACAAGATTTCTCAATTTGGGAGATCTTACAAAGAGATTGTTTCCGTAATTTAAACCTATGTATAAAAGAATAACTTTATCGATTAACCTTCAAGTTACGAAATAATAAATAAAAATTGAAAGTTATAAATTTTTAATTTTATTTTTTAGAATTTAGGATAGTGTTATAAATTTTGTTTTTTTTTAAATTTACCCTTTAAATTTTATGATAAAAGTTAGTGATATTCTCTTTGTAATTTACTCAGTTCTTAAAAATTAATGACTTAGCACTTAAATTCAACTATGTATTCATTTAATAAGTATGAGAAAACTTTTTTGTAAAATATTAAATTATAAAATGATTTGAATGTTACACGCATTTGGGGTACAAGTCCCTTCTGACAGGTCAGGAAAAAGAGAAGGCAAATACTCCTCGCGTTGGAAGTTATTGCAGGCTTTTCATTGTGTTGGGATACGAGTCCTTTCTGACACAACAGGAACAAAAGAGGGCAAAGACTCCTTACGTTGGAAGTTATTGCAGGCGTGGTCATGATTAATTTAGTATTTGAGGCAGCCAAACGTGTCTGACACTGACACGAAGTGCTGGACAACGATGATCACCTGCTTTTCAAATTTTGGCTTCAGGTTTGTTCCGGTCCTTTGTTCCGCATGAAATTTTTTGATCCAGTTAGGTTCTGTACTATTTAATTTTATTTACGTATTTATTTAAATTTTAAATTTTATAGGTAATTGATAAAGGGCTTTTTTTTATTTCAGTGAGGTTGTAGGTTTAAACTTTTTTCACGTATGCAGTCGTTTAATTTAGGGTCAGAGTTTTGCCTTCCATAAAAAACCTACCTGACTTGAGTAAGGATTAATCTGAATATGAATAACTTAGAGATACCTTCTCATAATTAAGACCCACCTAAAATATCTCATAAATAACAAAAAAAAATCTAAATTTTATATAAATAAGGTTTAATAAAATAAGACAGTAATATTATAACTAAAATAGAGGAAATCAAGTGTCGCCTTTGATCTGTTACTTGTCAGAGTTGTTCATGTTATCACGTATGTTTCGGTACAAAATACAATGTTGTGTCCGATCCCACTCGATTGCAACTCATTCACTTGGTTAAGGACACAGTAGCACGCACTTACCAAAATTTAAAATTTTAAGTAAATAAAAGTTCCTCACATTCTATTAAAATAAATTAATATTACTAATATATTCAATAATTATCATAGATTGCGTCTACCGCGTGGAAATAAAACTACATATTATTTAATTTATTTAAACTCGAACTTTAACAAATTTTTAAGTGAATATTGATGATGATGATATTCAACAACTACTAGAAATAATAATTCAACTTAATTTAATTTAAAATTAATTTAAAATTCTGCTTTGATTAAATAAAATTATAAAAAAGTTAAATAAATTTAAAACTACTATGTCGAAATATGTTGGATTTTTTAATTCAATCATGAATTTTAGAACACCTAAACTTATATGACAATCACTGATTTAAAAATTTCTAATTATTGTAAATATTTTATTAAAATGACTTTTTACTTGTTTTTAATAAAATATATAATTAAATGACTATATATCATTCAAAATTTTGATAATGGTAAAAACATATATTAAATTTAGGAATGATAATGACCAGACTTGATTTATTATTTTTAAAAAAATTAAAAAGCAGTGTCGTTTTAGACAAAATGAATTCGTTTTGTCCTTCTCAGTCAGGCCTTGAGTTGGGCTGAGACTGAACACCCCCTGATCATATCATAGCCTTTGATTCGATTGGGTTAAAAAATTCAGACACGTGGCTCAGTCAATCCGAAGCTAATTCGTTAATTTTGGGCCGAACCTAGTTCCAACAAGCAAAAATTTCAATGTATCATTAAATACAAGTATAATAAACAAATTTTCAATTTATTATATATTGTTACAACAAGTGTTATTTTCATAAGCCTATGAATCTAATCGTTATTAATTTTTTAGTGGGCATGAAATATACAATGGACAAGCAGCACACCAAAGGTGGGCCCTCGCTGGGTCCCTGTTGACCAAATACCTGAAAATGGTGCCAACTTGTCAACGCCGCGGAAACGGCTAACCGTTTACAGAATAAGCTTATTTTGTCCTTTCTCACCACAAAATATGGTTACTATTGGTTTAGACAGACACTGGATCTGATTTTCCATAATGTAAGGCACCAAAGTCAACACATGCTCCAATTTTGGAACAATTTAAGATTTTTATAAGAATGACATTACAATGTTCCACATCTTGGTAGCCTAAAATTTGATATTTGATAAAAGATAATACTAATGTTTTAAAAATCGCATCAGAAGATAAATCGTTAATACAAGATGTTTATAGCATAAAAGGTTCAATCAGTACTAGATCGTCATAAACTGATTAAAAATTAAACAAAACTGAAGAATTTAAAATATTAAGAGACTATTAAATGAAAATTAAATATTTTATTTTCGTTTACAAAAATCAATTAGTTTATAAAAAATAATAGAGATCGATGTATAACAATAAAAATTATTAAAGTAAATTAAATTAAAAAATTTAAAACCGAACTTGAAAATTGATCGACTCATAGACCAAATTGATTTAATTTATTAATCATTGGATAATACTTTTAAACCATATGATATAGAAATAAACCATATTTTTGTTGATCCGAAACAATTATTCAAAGGAGTTGGAAGAATTAAATCCATAAAATTTTCTGTTAGGGAAAAATAAAGTTGGGAAAATACTTTTATATTATTTTTATAATAAAAACACTTGTAATCATTATTTGTTAATCATATATTAAACAAAAATTTATGTCTATAACGTATTTTAGAGAAATAATTCAATTTAACTAAACAACATATTATGACTCTTTTAAAAGATTTATAATATAGTTTAATTATTAACTAAAACGGCATATTAGTGAAATTTGAAAATTTATATGATATTGTTATTTTAGAATTGTAAATAGACAGAAATTAATAGAATAGGAAGAAGAAATTTATACATTTGACTAAGTGTCTGTTTGGTTAAGCTTTTGGAGGTGAATAAACACTTTTTTTCACCGCAAATGTTTTTTTAAGAAAAATGAGTGTTTAGCTGTAAAATAAAAAAACACTTTTTTAGTATGTATAGCTTTTTTGGCAACTAAAATACAGCTTTTTAAGAAGTTTAAATTTGGAGTTTCTCAAAAAGTATTTTTTCAGGTAGATTTTTCGGATCAATTGATGAGCCTATTTTTAGTCCTTTTTACCCTTATGTTATACACATAATTCCCACAATACTTTCAAACACATCTTTACGTTTTTTTTGAAATTTATATAATATTATTGACTTTTTTATATGTTTTAATATTTATTTTTGATATTAATTTTACTTATGTTATAATTCATACAAAAAATTTGGTTAGATATATTTGCATTTATGTTTCATATGGTTTAAAATTATATAATAATTAATATATTGCGCTTTGCATATTGTTTAATATATTTTAAATAATATTTATATGTATAAATAATTTTTATTACAAAATAAAATAAAGTTAAAATTAAAAGTGCTTTTTATTTTTATATTGCCAAACAGTGTATTGTATGAAGCTCTTTCAAAAAATCTCTTTTTAAAATGATAGCCAAACAGTCAATTAGTTTCTTAGAAAAACTCTTCTCATAAAAACTCTATTGACAAAAACTTTACTGATATAAGCTCATTCAAATAAACACTAAATAATAATATAGAAAGAAAATATTAAAGCATAAAAATTTAAAATAAAAATAAATTACATTTGTAATATAATTAAACCTTTAAATTAAGAAATTCTTAGTTAGTTGATATGAGAAGAAATTCTTAATTATATAACATATGAAATATAATTAAACCTTAAAGTAGGACCATTTGTTGTACTGATCCTATTTTGAGAATAAAATCTTCTGTATTTACTAATTTGTACTAATTTTATTCTACATAATCTTATTCAGAAAAATATATGAGACCAAAATATATATAAAAATAAAATCACGTAGAGTAAAAGATGATATACATTAAGAGGTACAAAAGATTTAGTCCCCTATTTTGGCTCAAGCCCGTGGCTTGGAGTTTGGAATATTCAAATGGTATTCCTTTCTCGACAGCTTTTTGTTTTTCTTTTTGGATCGGTTATTCGTTTCGTCAAAGTCATCAACTCCTTCACTCGCTAGTCGTGCTCTTAAGCTGACTCGGATGTTTTGATGTGACGTGCTGTAAAACACGCACACTCTATTCGTAAGTTAGGCTGAAAGTATACAGACCGGACAAAACTGCATATTACTTAAATCTTCTCAAATTGCTATTATTGTTGTTAATTTTGTCATATTGTTACTAAAACTTATTAAAAAAATTATATAAACTTATAATTTAAATAACTTGGATAATATTTAAAATATATATCGAACTTGTGTAGTATTAATTAGTAACTTTTTAATATTATTATATTAATTCTTAAAATTTTTCAACTTAATTTTTAAAATTAACAATTTATATTTTTTCATTTCTTATCCGTACCAATTGATCAAGCATTACCCTCTCAAATTATTATATATAAGAGTTTATTCGGGTATTAACGAGCTATTGATTGCTCCTTATTATCAAGAAAACAGGAGGAGAAGGACAAACTATTTTTAATTGTATTGAACAGAGGAGAGAGAAAGAGAGAGCCAAGCAAAGTGAAACGAAGCCACAGTCATGGTTTCGACGAGAAGGACTGGATGTCTCTCTGGTAACAATAATAGTAACAGATCTTCCTCTTCGGAGGATAAGCCTTCGTCACCGAAGCGTCAAAAGGTGGCCGGAAATGAATAATCAGAAAGCTCGATTTCTTCTTCTTTTTGTGTCTTTGTCTTTTCTTCTCTGGTTTGGTGTCTTTTCTGGTGCGTGACTTCGTAACCGCTTTGTTGATTGTTTGGTTTGTGATTCATTTGGATTTCAGGTTGAAAATGGCGGAGCGTCGGAGAAACCGATGCCGGCGGCGGACAGCTCCAAGGAATTGTGTACACCGGCAGCGGCACATCCTGCCGAACGCGATTCTGGCGACACTCCGGTTGCTGTAGGTGGTGGAGGAGAAACCGTGAGTTTGGGAAAGGAGGAGGCGGCTCCTGCGGTGGCGGTGGAGACGCCTATCGCCGATGGTAGGTAGTTTGGACTCGGTGAAACGTTTGCCTTTTGGCTTTCCTCGTCAATCCGCTGGTTTTTTGAATTTTTAGTGAGTGTGTTTGGTTTGAAATTTAGGTGCGACACAGACTGTCCTAGAGAAGCCAAGGTGTTCATCGTCGTGGAGTGTATGTCAGAAGCCAAACTCAACCATCGAGTCCCCTTGGTGCAAGCTTCTCTCTCAGTCTGGACTGGTAAATCTCAGATCAACTTGTATCGATGTTAAGTTTCGGTGTTTATGGTCAATGAAACGAGTGAATGAGTGATGCTTCATCATGACTGTAACTGCTAGCGTTACAATTAAGCTCATGTAATCTGCAGAATCCCAATGTAGTGATTTCAGCTTCCAACTTTACCATTGGTTCGAGTAGAAATTGCACTTTTCCACTGAAGGATCAAAATATTAGTGCTGTTTTATGCAGGATAAAACAGACGCAGGTATTATTGCTACTCCATTGTTTCTCTGCCTTCGTATTACCGATTCTTAAAAATTAGGGGTCATAATATTCCTGTCCTATGAGAGTTTTTGGGGGGTGGTATAGTTAGGTGCTAGTAGTCTCTCGCTTGTTCTTGTGGAGGCGAACTCCTTAATATGTAAATGCAGTTTGAGTACTTATTATTTATGGAAATTATCAGCGTGAAGGATGTGCCGTAGCTCTTCTAGAAAGCACAGGCAGTAAAGGATGTGTTCAAGTAAATGGGACAGTGGTGAAGAAGAACTCTAGCTGTGTGCTTACCTCAGGTGATGAGGTGGTTTTCAGTGTGCTTGGGAACCATGCTTATGTATCCTTTTCTTTATTATGCTGGTTACTTGTTCTTGATAAGAAACTTTTGTATTTCCTTCAACTTTATGAGGATCATATTTTTATGACATGGTAATTTCCTTAATCGAGTATTATAGATTTTCCAGCTACTCATGAATGAAGTTGCAGTAAAGTGTTCAGAAATTCAAAGTAGCGTCGGAAAACCGATGCCACTAGATAGGAGACGAGATCCTTCAGCGGATGATGGGGCATCAATATTGGCATCACTATTTAGCTTGAGGGAAGATTTCTTTGGTTGGAAGTCTCCAGGTCAAACAACTAACAAAGTCCATGTAAATGAGGAGCCAGCTGATTCTATCATTCAAGACGGTACAGATTTTGACCTTGACGGTGTAGAAGGTAACTCCACTCCAGATTTGGGGGATGGAAAAACTGCGGATGTTGGAGCTAGGAGCAAGAATCTTCCTCACGAGTGCAACCAGGATGCTGGCGAAGAGGCAGGCAACGTAAAACTCTCTAGGGTGAATGATTTGATAAGGCCTTTCTTCGGGATGTTAGTTCGATACATCTAGTTGTAAAAAAAAATTGAGCAAAAGTATCTTTAAACAGGTATTGGAAGAGAGGAATGCATTGACAAGGGATTGTCAGCTGGCGTCAACCTCGGGTATGTCATTGCGGTATACAGTATTCAAAGAAGACATAAAGGCGGGGATTTTGGATGGAAATAGCGTTCAAGTTTCATTTGATGAGTTTCCATACTATCTAAGGTGTGATTTTCTGTGTACCATGTTTAATGTTCATCTTC
>JAOTAY010000007.1:26202459-26216248 GCA_025629805.1 Erythroxylum baracoense | reverse complement strand
GAATTTAACAAGTATAAGAAAATATAAAAGCATAACCAAAATGACATAGACAAAAGCATAATAAGCATTAAAAGCATCAAATCTTTTGTGAACTCAACATTAAAAGCATAACAACGACTATAGAAGTTTATGCATGTACAGAAGTAAAGAAAGAGACACACTTCATAAGGAGTTGCTATCTCAAATACAAATTACTCATCATGTATTACTTTCAGCCTATATGTAAAAATAGTTTTACATGCCTACTTTGAATCATTGAGTGCACTTAAAATAACTAGATAACTAGATAAAATAGTTTGGCATCGCTATTTAGCTTGAGGGAAGATTTCTTTGGTTGGAAGTCTCCAGGTCAGACAAATAACAAAGTCTATGTAAATGAGGTGCCAGCTGATTCTATTGTTCAAGTTTTGGATGGAAATAGCATTCAAGTTTCATTTGATGAGTTTCCATACTATCTAAGGTGTGATTTTCTGTGTACCATGTTTAATGTTCATCTTCCCACTTATTACTGGTAATCTATCAAGTATCTAAATGTGTCTTTTCAATACTAGGATTTTCCAATTATGACTTGTATTACAGCATTAAGAGCTCTCTCTCTCTCACACACACACATATAATTATATATATGGAGTTCTAGTTTCTCACTCACACCTATATGCATGCATGTAGATATATTTCTTATTAATGCCTTTGTCCATTTTATATGGGAGCTCCTCAAAATCGAAGAATGCATTCCAATTCACTGTAAACTGTTGTGAGTTCAACTTTGTATTTAAATCTCCATTCATCTAGACAACCAGAGAACTCTGACATTGGGATTTTAGATTGTCTAGATGTACTGGAAGATAAGTATTTCACCAGAGCTACATCATCATTCTAACTGATCATGCCTGTAACTATTTTTTTCAGAAAACTGGGATGCCCTATGGCTGTTGTTTAGTTGGCAACTCTTTCATCAAGGCTACATGACATATGGTTTTGAATTGCATGTGACTGATTTCTGTACTTGATATTGTCGCTTTGCAGTGAGAATACCAAAAATGTGCTTATTGCAGCTTCTTTTATACATTTGAAGCACAAAGAACATGCAAAGTATACATCGGATCTCTCTACTGTCAATCCCTGAATTTTGCTTTCTGGCCCTACAGGTATGTTGTTATCTACATTCATCATTACTGTTTGTTTCAGTTGTTCATGTTGTCCTTTATCAATGCTGATATGCAAACTTAATATATTGATACTGCTTGCAGGTTCTAATATATATCAGGAGATGCTGGCTAAGGCTCTTGCTAATTACTTCGGTGCTAAATTGCTTATATTCGTCAGCCATTCATTTTTAGGTGTAAGTTAGATGTTTACTTTCTTCAGTAGTGGTTTTTTTCCTCTATAATTTGTAAAGCCTAAATGATTAATTATAAACATTAGGGATTGTCTTCAAAAGAAGCTGAATATCTGAAGAATGGATCTAATGTAGAAAAGTTTTGCATTTGTGTTAAACAAAGTCCTGTCAATCTAGATTTATCACAGAGTGCAAATCAATCTGCTAGTGAAGCAGATACGCCTAGTTCTTCAACTGCACCTTTTTCTTCTGGTTTGGAATCCCAGCCAAAGATGGATAATGAAACTGTACCTTCTTTGTCAGGATCCAGGAATCCATTATTTAAAATAGATATCAAGATATTGCTTAAAAGACCACCAGCTTTTGGTCATATATTTATCATTTATCTATGGACTTCCTGGATTCCAAGGCAACATCACTTATATATGAATTTCCAAGGGACAGAGTACAATTTTTAGGTTCATCTTCTAGTGGATTATATTAAACATCATCTTCTAGTGAATGCAGACATTTGTTTGCGTTTAACGTAGATGAACGAAACGTCTGCGTTCGAATCCAACGAAACGTCTACGTTCGACGTATGGGTTCGAACGCAGACGTTCATCTGTGGGTGTCTTATTCTTAGGAAAAATAACAAGAAATAGCATTCAACAAATCCTAGAAAAAGCATACCAAGAAAAAAAACTAACCTGTGAGTTGATCCGTGAGTGTCTTATTCTTGCTGTATGTTGGAGAGCAGAAGAATTTTTGTAAATAGAACAAAACCAAAGAAATCGATATATACATAAGTGACACAAAAGTGTCTACCCAAAAAAACTAAAATAAGGGACTTTTTTGAAAAGCTCCAATTTTGAACTTTTGAAAAAGTTGTATTTTAACTTTTTAAAAAGCTATTTTTACTTTAAAAGTGCTTTTAAAATTTACAGCCAAACACTCATTTTTTCCCTTAAAATAGCTTTTGCGGTGGAAAAAAGTGCTTTTTCACCTACCAAAAGCTCAACCAAACAGTCTCTTAATCAACGAGCGCTTTGTGATTAACTAGGATCTGAGGAAAAATCGAGATTAACAGAGCTTGTTGTTAATCTACGACCGATAATTGCTAAGAGAGATAAAAGAACAACAAATCAATGAATTATGCTTAATTAGGGTGTAGGCCGAGATTGAATCAAAGAACCAGATCCCTACCGAATTCCCTAATTTTATCATTTTTTGCATATTTTCTTTAATTTGTTTTCATTAGGTTTATTTTATTTTATTTTCTTCTTAAATCAAAAATCCAACCCCCCTGGGTCCCATTTTTCCCAAACACCGATTAATTTCATTTTATAAGCTAACAGAACACTCCCTGTGGGATCGACCTAAACTCACCACTGCTACAGTAGTAGTCTAGTTATTTTATTTTAACTAGCATTACAATGCACCGGTCAATTTTGGCGCCATTATCGGGGAGTGAGGCGTTTAGTTTTTGTTTGTGATTTTAATTGGTGTTTTGTGTATATTTGTTCGTAATTAGTTTCTTTTTAGTTATTTCATGATCCTTTCTTTATTTTGTTTCGTGTTTGTGTTTTATAAAAATTAAAAAAATTATGGATGGAAGTAATTTTTTCTTTAATTCATATTCTCAATCCTATAGCAATATTCAGACTAATCAATCTAACTTTTGTTATGGATGCGATAATCAGCCGAATTATTTCTATGATAGTTTGCAGGAAACACATCAATTCTCGCACAAACCAGAAGCTTCATATCAAGACTCAGGTACATCCTTGGAAGCATTAGTTAATGTGTATGTTGCTAACACTTTGCAATTCCAACAGTAAACAAGTTTTAGAATCCAGAACTTGACAAGCCAGGCGGATCAATTGATGGAAGTTATCAACTGCCTAGCATCACAAAGTAAAGAGACGTAACCATATCAACCTGAGGAATACTCGATGGATATTTGTGTGGAAACTTTACAAAATGATTAGGAGTTTGAGAATTTGAGGTCAATCCTCAAAGAGTTACTTGTGTCGAAGAAGTTGAGAAGGAGTTCAAATCCAAAAAGGACATATCATTTAGCTCAGAGGTAAGTGCCGAGTCCATAATTATTTTAAAACTAACTCTTCACCTTTACATAACATTATTAAGTTTATTGTTTGCATTAAGTGACATGCATATCATGCATACATGTAGGAAATAAGATTAAAATGAAAAGTAAGATTAAGGATAATGTTTAGATTAAATGAGTAAAATGCCACCTCGTGAAAGAACACGAGGAGTTTTTGCAAGGATCTGCTGCACTTGATTCCCCACCATTAGAGAAGGACACTGATGAGTATAGAATCCCAGTAATTGTAACCGTATGAGTCACACCGTTAAAAGGTTGAGTTATTAGAAACAATGAGAAGAATGGTGATTGGTTAGACTGTGAGACAATGAAAGTTTGTGGATATCTAGAAATAAGAAATACTATGTAGTCCGATATGCTAGACATAGATTTAGTATTTGTGCTTATGTCTGTGAATATGGTGACGAAATTTTATTGTGGATATGTACTTGAATTGGTATGGATGTGAATATATTTTTATGAATTGACTGAGAAAGAAATAAAGGCATAGGTAGAAATGACAAGATTTAAAGTGTACCAACAAAGTGAAATTGAAGGGTTAAACTTGGAATTTAAAATGACTGTTAATTAATGTGATAAAGGATATGATCTGGTATAAGATTGTGTTAGTGGATTTGAGATCAGAATTTCAAGATAGTTAAGTGTCTATAATTCTAAATTTATTAAGAACGTATGATGAAATAAATGATAATGATATATGTAGAAGTTCTCAAGGTTATGTTGATCAGTTATTATGAGTACATATCTGCTAATGTGGTTACATTGGTAGATAATGTGAATGAGCACATATGAAATCTATATTTGGATATGATATAGGAAATAATATATGATCCCTATAGTTAAAATTATGAGATGAATTAGAGTAACGCAATGGAAGTATGGGATTAGGTGGTTATGTTGAACAGGTAACTACTATAGAGAAGTAACTTTGAATAATCATAGAATATTCAAAGGTTGTTTAAAATCAATTGCGATGGAAGTATCATTAGCATGAGATATTAATTGATGATCTATTGAAAATATCTTTCTATTATACTGATCATGTAAAGTGTGATAGTAATTGAATTTATTGAAATATCATGAACAGTTGAAAATGATCTTATTAAGGTATTAAGAATGGCTGAAATAGCAATGATGAATATAATTGATTAATAAAGATTGTGGAAACAGTGTAGATGATTAAGGTGAAAAACCTTTTTATGATAGAGATGTTTTATCGAATCATATTGCATAAATTGAATATCCCATTTCTAGGAATGAATGACTATTAAACAAATCATAAGTAACTATTAGAGTTAGTTAGAAATAGGATCTAAGCATAAGAAGTTAAATATGCTATAGAGAGTGCATGAATTTTGTTTAATATAAAGTAGCCTACCTATATTATTAGCTTTATGAATTTGAGGTGTTGTTTTCGTTATTGTTAAAGGAACTTAGGTCTGATAAACTTAAAATGTGAAAGTGATTGTATATGATAAATGCAAGCAAATAATTGAATATGACGTGAAAATTGATTTGTAGTAGAATCTACGCGACTAAAAAAATAGAAGAATTAGTGGATCAACGCTGAAGAGTTATGGAATAGCAAGTAGAAGATAAAAATGTTTTGAGAGCATCATATCACCTTGACAAGGTATGTTGGTAAGAATTTCGAGGATGAAATTCTTTAAAGGGGGAGAATTGTTGGACCTTGAACTTTTCTCAGAAGTTAGAATTATTAAATGAGGATTTGTTGGCATTTAGTCATGAGTAAAAATCAGAATTTTTGAATTTAGAAATTTATGGAGTTTATGAATATTATTTTTTAATTACATATGGTTGTATGAATTAAATGGAAGTGTTAGAATTAAGTCAAGGAGTTATAAGGCATTAGATTAAATATGGAAGGGTAAGTTTGGAAGATTAGAGTTGTTTTTTTAGATTAATAAGAGAAGAATAAATGAAGAGATGCGTGAGTGAGGTGCTGGAAAATAATAATAAAAGTAAGAAAGAGACGTGTTTGTGAGTTTAAGAGAGAAAGAAAAGAAGAACTTAGAAGAAACTAGAGAAAGAAGAGAGGAGAGTTGTGTATAGTAAGGAAGAAAGAAAGAAAGAAAGATAGAAGAAAAATGTAGAAAGAAGTAGAAGAAGAGAAGCAAAAACTGAAACTGAAACTGAAAAGGAGAAGAAGGAAAGAAAAAAAAGAAGATAAGAAGTAGAAGAAGAAGATTCAGCTATGTTTTTGGTAACCTCTATCTTCTTTTCTTGTTTTGATAGAAGAAGAAAGTAAAAAAACTAGGTCTTCATGAGCTGAAATAAAGAGAGAAAGAAGAGGAATAAGAGATTGATGTTTTTAGATTTTTATGAACCTTAACTAGATCTTAGTTCTTCTAGTTAGATAAACCAAAAATAGATTAAGTTTAAGCACATTCATGGATATTTAAGCTTGTAGAATCTTTATTCGAGTATGATGATTAAATAAAAATATGGTTGTTTGAAGGGGACAAGAAAGTCGAAGGCAGGAGCAAGAGGAAACACAAGTTTTGAGCTTGAAATTTCAAGTAAAGAGGTGTGTAATATGTTTATGGTTTTGTGATGATAAGCAAACATACTTGTGTGTATGTATGTTAAATATGTTTGTCTTGAATTATTGTGAATGTGGGAAAAATATCCTATGAATTTGTTATCATGCTTACTTTGAAAGATACTTCATTTTAGTATTGATGCAAAACAGAAAATTCAAAAAGCATGAAAAATATGAAAATGTTATGAAATATGTCTGCATTAGAAAATCTGATTATGTGGGTAAAAGAGATACCATTCTTTTCGTCAAGTGCAC
Source organism: Erythroxylum baracoense (assembly GCA_025629805.1). NCBI lineage: Eukaryota > Viridiplantae > Streptophyta > Magnoliopsida > Malpighiales > Erythroxylaceae > Erythroxylum > Erythroxylum baracoense. The sequence goes on along the minus strand of JAOTAY010000007.1, from coordinate 26,209,981 downwards.
GTTGACCAAAAGCCTTCTCCTGGCTGCCCGCTTATTGCATATGAGCTCCGAAAAAATGGACTCATTATGTTCATGGTGTAAACTTCGATTTCGCCTTTCTGTTTTATGGGATTCTCTCAAGCCATTATGTTTGTGCATTAAATCTTAATTTGTTGAATATGGAGTATAATTAAGTGTTATTTTCTGATGATTAAATGAAACATATGATCTGATTTGTGAGATAGTATGTTCTGGTCTATGTAAATTCTTAAGGTTTGAAATGTGGATAGTGTGATCGTATATATATATATATATATGTACTTGATTGTGTGTTTGTGGTTCGTTATCACGAGCTATAAACATATTAACTACTGAGCTTCCCAGCTCACCCCACAAAATTTTCTACTCTTCAGGTACAGACAAAGCAGATCACTGAACCCTTGCAAAGCTTGGCAACTACAAGAATTTCAGACTTTTGTAACTAGTTAGTTTAGAGACTTTTGGTATTTAGAAGCATATCATGCATGAGCATTCGAGATTGTAATTTTTGTATTATGCTACTAATGTGGCTTTGGATATGTAATATGAAGTTGTGCACTAACTCTGTTCTGTTGAGAATTCATAGCAAAAGTTGCAGAAATTCTCTTTGCATATGTTCAGGATTTCTCTTCTGTTAAGATGGCATTGTGTTGGTAATAAAATTGTTGGATGTTGGAAGACCTTTAGATAGATTTTTCTGAAGAAATTGTTTAAGTTAGGAATTTTGTATGTATGATTTTAATTGTTAGGTTCGGGATTTTTGTTATAATTAGCAGTTATATATATATATATTGACATTAGAAAGAAAAGGGAGAAAAAGGAATAAAATATATTATGAAACTTCAAGGAATAAATTGTATTGGTCTAGGTGGAATTTGATAAAATTTCTTCATGAAAGTTATAGATCTTTCTCTTAACTTTCCAATGATATAAAGTTTGTAATTTTTGGAATTCGGAGTAGAAAGTTATGATGTTTTGAAGTAGGTATATGCGACTAGAAAGTACTTTATTTTCTGCTACTATTCACTAAAAGTCGCGATCGTGCTTTATTTTCTGCTACTATTCGCTAAATCGAAATTCTGCTACTATTCATTAAGTCGCGACTCCCCTGTCTCACGGGCATGAGAAATGAAAACTCTCGCTCGCGACTTTTCCTCTTCTGCATTTTGTTTTTAGTTCATTAATTCATTTGCTAATTATTCGTTTAACGTCCAATCCAAATTATTTTCCTGTTTATTTTATTTTATACTATATTTATTTATTTTTCTGTTTAATTGTTCTTACTCCCACCAAGAAATTTAATTCTTTTTATTTTGATAGTAATTTTATATATAATTATTTTTATTTTAAAAATACTCCAATTTTGGCGCCTTGTCGCCACAAAATAGTGACCGAGACCTGGGGCCAACATTTAGCGACTAGCCTCACTTTATAGGAAATCACATTACCATCCATGTCGATTTCCTTCTTGAAAATCAACTTGCACCTATAGGTTTTAGCCCTTTGGGTAGGTCAACCAAAGTCTATACTTGGTTTTCATATATGGAATTCATTTCGAACTTTATGAAGCCATTTTTCAGATTCTGAACTCTTCAAAACCTCTTCATAGGTTGTAGGCTCATCGTCTTCTATAAGCAATACATCATTTTGTTCACTTATGAGAAATCCATATCTCTCTGGAACATTGCATATCTTACTTGACCTACGAACATTTTGTATGTCAGAAGTTTCAACTGTTGTCTCATCTCCGTGAACAACAATTTCAAGTTCAGGCAATTAATCTGCGTCTGTTTGAGCATCATGAACTTCATCAAGTTCAACTTTGCTCCCACTGTCTTCTCTTAGAAGAAATTCTTTCTCTAAAAAAACAGCATGTTTTGAGACAAACACCTTTTGCTCTAAAGCATTATATAATTGATATCCAATTGTTTCCTTAGGATATCCTATAAACAAACATTTATCAGATTTTACTTCAAGCTTGTCTGATTAAATCTGCTTCATATAAGGCAGACAACCCCGGACTTTCATATAAGAAAGACAAGGCTTTTTGTTAGTCCATATCTCATATAAAGTAACTTCAGCTGCCTTTGAAGGACTCTATTCGTCACATAAACAGTAGTTTCGAGAGCATATCCTTCAAAGGATTTCGATAAATTTACTAAGTTCTTCATTGATCTTACCATGTCTAACAAGGTTCAGTTTCTCCTTTCAGCCACACCATTATGTTGCAGAGTGTAAGGTGGAGTCCACTGGGATACTATACCAGTATCTCCGAGATAAGTTAGAAACTCCTCGTTTAAGTATTCACCACTTTAAAAACTCCTCGTTTAGGTATTCACTACCTCAATCTGATCGAAGTGTCTTAATACTTCTACCGAGTTATTTCTCTACTTCATGTCTAAATTTTTTGAACATTTCAAATACTTCAAACTTGTATCTCATTAGATACATATACCCATATCGTGAATAATCATCAAGAAAGGTAATGAAGTACATTAAACCACCTCTGGCATGAATGGACATCGGAGCACATACATCAGAATGTATTAGATATAATAACCAATTCATTCGTTCACTCTTTCCTTTAAAAGGTAATTTAGACATCTTGCCTAACAAGCAAGATTCACATGTGTCATATGATTCATAATCCAATGACCCTAAGCTACCACTCTTGTATAGCTTAATCATACGTTTCTCACTTATGTGGCCAAGTCGACAATGCCATAAGTAAGATGATTTTAAGTTATCTCATTTTTGTCCTTTATTATCATTGATATTTAAAATTGTATTACACATATCTAATATGTAAATACCATTGCATAATGTAGCAGTACCATACAACATTTCATTCTACTTAATTAAACAACCATTACTTGAAAAAATTAAATGAAATCCCGCTTTATTAATACATGAAAAAGATACAATGTTCTTTGTCACAACAGGTACATAAAAGCAATTTTCCAAAATTAGCTCTAGTCCACTAGGAAAATACAAAACATACTGATGCAACAACTCTTGCTCCATTTCCCATAAGTAGGTCCATTTCTCCCTTCTTGAGCAGTCTACTATTCCTGAGATCCTGCATATCAATACATATGTGTGAGCCACATCCGATATCTAATACCCAAATGTTATGATTAGAAATAGTATTAACCTTAATGAAAAACAACATACCTGAAGTAGACAGTGGGGCATCTAATGCCTTATTCTGCTTCAGCGACTCTAGATAAGTTTTACAGTTCCTCTTACAATGTCCTTCCTTATTGTAATGGAAACATATCCCCTTTAATGTTGTCTCCTTCGCCTTCTTCTTGGCTACACCTACCACTGGCTTCTTGGACTTATTCTTCTTTTAGTTCTTCTTGCAAGAACTAGAAGTAGAGTCCACCAAAATCACAGCCTTACTATCTTTCATGACAGTTTGCTCAGCTGTTTTGAGCAGATTAATCAACTTAGGTATCATTGTGGATATTTGGTTCATTTGATAGTTAAGCACGAACTGTGAATAACTATTAGTCAAACTAGTCAGAATTAAGTCTATACTTAATTCATGATCCATTACAACCTAACCTCTCTATGTATCCATACATCTTCAGCGCATACTGCACTGGAGATGATCCGTCAGCCATCTTAGACCAGAAAAGCAACCTCCAAGTGTCGAACCTTTTAGACCGAGCTTGTTCTTCAAACAGTTCCCTTAGATGGTAGACTATGGTATGAACATCTATAGCCTCATGCTGCTTTTGCAGTTCTGGTGACATAGAGGCAAGCATTATACAGCTAGCTAACTCACTATCATCTAGTAGCTTCTTGTAAGCTCTCTGATCCTCATCAGATACATCGGCAGTAGAGGGATCGGGAAGTGGTTCATCTTGGACATCTCCTAGTTTTTCAGATTTGAGAACAACTCTCAAATTCTATAGCCAATCCAATAAATTATGTCCCGTGAGTTTGCTAGAGTCTAATAGAGAGCATAGGTTCACACTGGATGAAGACATTGTGGTGATTCAATAACTTAGAAGAATGAGAGAATGTGTTAGAAAGTACACTAATGTATATCGATAAGGACTTTAATCACATGCATTATAGGTCCCACTATTCTTATTCAAATACATAGCCCTTACTACAAATTCGAGAAAACTTATAATTTTTTTAATGGGTCGATATCTAATATCACCAAGAATGACCTTGGGTTTGCCCAATAAGCCACCTTAGGTCAATCGATAGGTATCATTCATACCAATTGCATTCAGTTATGCAATTATCTGTGCCATCAACTGTTGATTTAACACACTTATTAGGTTATCAACTCTTGATTTGTATAATCCCATGTATATAACCCAACTTCGGCTCTATCCACGCTGACCTTAGGTTTGCTCAACAAATCAACGCTTCTAGTTGGGATCAACCATTGATCTGAAAATTTAATTTCCACAGTTTGAACATATTCGTATAAAACAGGCTTAGGTTTGCCCAACCCAACTCTAAAAGAACTCTAATTTTTGCCATATCAATGGAAGGTGTAAGTCCTAATATTTCGGTTGAGGGATTTGTTCTTTGGTCTCATCAATACTCGGATGATATTGTATATATATCACATATATATATTCAGATTATGGACAACTCAATTAAATTGAGCCTATGTCTATAACCACCCTTAAAATGCATCTAATGCATGTATCACACAAAGGAGGTTAAATTGAGATTATGACTTGACTATGCATCAAAAGTTCGTGATTCGATTCAACTCTTGAACTAAATCGGGTACTAAAGTTAGTCTCTACTAATTTGAATTATGAGTATGATTCAATTAGGAACCCTAAAATTCAATTATTTTGATGTCCAAATTAAACAATTTAATTATAGTATATATGCCTTTTTCTAGTCACACTACAAATGTTATGCTCTACTTGAATTAATTCTAGATTAATCCCTAAGGTTTCCAAAGTTCCCGTACATCAATTAGTCATCTACAATATCCCTAGGTCATCTCAAATTTATCCAAACATTTTTTGCAAATGTCAAAAATATCTTGACGGCCAAAATCATCAAGATAAATAAGTTAACCTACTAGACACTAAAAAGACCTATTCGATGTTTAGAAAATTTCCAAAACCCTAATTTTAAGCACATGCACTAAGCATGCTACTATCGTCAAAATAATATATTTCTTATCTCATAAAAACTTTATTAGGGTCTAATAACCGAAACACATACACCATAAGTCATTAAATAAGTCAACTCCATCAGCTTTAAAAAAGCTGACTACTGTTGACTTTGACTTGCTTTATTAATTGAATCAAATTTCTATTAATTATAGAAAATTACAGTCTTATACACATTCTAAATGTTTCAAAAAAATCTAGAAACTAATTCCTAGGAATTATTCATTAACTAAGTGGAATTAGCCAAAACATCACATGTCTATGACACTTGTCATATTACTTTTATCACTAGTTATACCCTACATCATGCACGCATAAGATAATCACTTTAACAACAAGTTTCATGCATCTCATACATGTGGAAACATATCATCTTGCATGTTCATGCATAAAATTATAAAAACAATTTTATAAAATTAATATGGAATTTACAAGCATGCATGTTCATCAGATTTCTAGAAATTAAAACAACTTCATACATGCATCAGGCTGATATTAAATTCATAATAAAATAGAAAATGACATTCAATTCCATTTTCCTTTGATGGAAACATAAAATAACACCTTGTAAACATTTTTGTGAAAAAAATCAGAAAAAAATTTCTACAATTATTATGAAAATTTCAAAGTCAGTACGTGCATTCAGTTTTCCAGAAATTCCCAGAAACCAACATATGAACAGATTGGCTATTAATTTGAAATAAAATAGAAAATGACATTCAATTGCAATTTCCTTTGACGAAAAACATAACATAACATCTTATAAACAGTTCTGTGGAAGAACATCATAAAAACAACTTTTCTACAATTTACACGAATTATTCCAAATCAACATGCATGTCAGTCACAACACAGCAAACACTTTGCACATTTTCAATACCTCATCTATTACACGCATAAACTTGCTCTGATACCACTTTGGGTTTGCCATGAACACGTGCATCACATGCATGAGAATGCAGTGGAAGTTTCGAAACCTAGATTCCAACACCATGACAACCTGAAAAGGCCATAATCACACATGCATGCATAGATATATAAAAGAACATAGAATTTAAAACCTTTTAACATTGGATTTCTCCTCCTTTCTTAATTTTTCTTCTTGTTTGGGTTGCTGCAAATACCAAACTCTTCGTTTAATCACCCAAGAACATGAAAAGATGAAGAATAAATAATGTGTAAGGGTGATTTGAGCACCAAACTAGAAGAGTTTAAGTAGATGCTCAAAATGAAAAGAAAGATCAAGACTTTTGTTGCATACACTTTGATTCATACAACAATTACATAAATTACATGAACAAGACTCAAAACACTTATCTCTCACTCTAGAACTCTTCTAGAGCCCTTATCCTCTCACTTAAGTATGTAAGAACTAGTTAGACTCATCTGTACATAAATGAAGAACTCACTTATGTACCTAAGTCGTGCCTTCGATCAAGATCGTTGGCTACTTAAAAAAATAGTCTCGCCTTCGGTCAAGATCGTGGCCTACTTAAAACCAACCATACACACTATGTTTTTCATTTGATCATTTTTATGTGTGACCCTTAAGTTTTTGGTTATTTTAGGCACTTAAATTAACTCTTAATTTGAGCCAATCATGGATGGTTTCATGCTACTTGAATTAACTCTTAATTCAAGTAAATCATGATTTCATGATTTACTTGAATTAAGAGTTAATTCAAGTAGCATGAAACTTTCATGATGCCAATTTATCAAAATACAAGTGGATTAACACACGAACTCTTTGATAGTTAATTCTCCGACTTATGAACCTTTTCATAGACAACTACCGTGCAATTCGTCCTTTCACTATACTATACCCTACTTGGTTTGGAGTATGGGCCACTAGACGACTACGTCATATGTAGTCCAAGTAATGTTAGTTTTTGTCCTAGGATCTTATTACTCTATATGTCACTGAAGACTCTCTTCATAACACATATCTGCTCTGGCCAGAGACTCCTGAGTAATGACCTTGATAAGAGGTCGTGGGTATCATCTCCTTCTATCAGGAGTGGTGAATCCTTTATTGGCTACCAATTACCTTCGAATACCAATAGTTGTACCCAATCACCACACGAAGAGCGACCTCGTCTTAAGGTAACAAGGAATGATGACAAAGCACAGGATTAGTATACAAGATTTCCTTGAGTACCTCAACTATAAGGATATTTGCACCATTGCTATGATGAGATTAATCATTGACATTTAAAGTTCATCCATATGATAATCTTATAGTTACTTACTACTCTTAGTAAGCATCCACATGTTAACTCTAAACATCTCATGCTTACAATTTGTGAGATCCACTACTTGATCAAATCAAGGAGTATAAC
>JAOTAY010000007.1:26177680-26193853 GCA_025629805.1 Erythroxylum baracoense | reverse complement strand
CTGATGTAGGACAAATAGAGGAATTATGAACTAGTAGTTAAAAGCACAAAATTAGGAAGTGTGGATGATATTAGGCTACTGGAATATTAGGTTTCAAGGTTGAACTTTGGCTAGGGATGCAGAATTTTCAGATTTTGTAAAGCTGGGAATTTAAGGTTTGATTGCTGGAATTTTAGGCTTAGGATTTTAAGGTCTAAGATGGTTGGAATATAGGTTTGAGATGGCTACAATGTAGGTTTAAGAGGGCTGGAATTTAAGTTAGGGTTGCTGGATTTTTAGGAAAGAACACAAAGAATGGAAGGTAGGAAAGTAGGAATCTCTCTTAGGGTCTAGGAATCACTCCTGGGGTCTAAGAATCACTCTTAGAAGAAGGCATCACACCTACTAATTGAAAGCTTTCAAGTTGTAGAAAAATTCCAGATTGCATGTTATTAATGAAAGGCTAAGTACATATGTATGGTGCTCTTAGAATCCTTGTTCTAGTAGGACAAGGATTTCTAATTTAAATCCTAATATGATAGAAATTTTATAAGTCCTATTCAACCAGGATAACATATCTAAAATAAGAATAACATAACACTACTACTTTATCTATAAGGAATCCTAATGCAATATGAATTTCAATCTTTATCTTTGATGTCAACTCAATTGCCAATCTTCATCCCACCAAATTAAAGCTTGTGATTGATTAATCTTCCTCTTTTATTTCTCTTATAGAATTTAAAGTTCTTTTGCATCAAGTTCTGTTGGTAATTATATAGTATCTGTTTACCCACTCAGTTATCCATGTGTGATGAAGCAGTAACCGGTCTTCATATGTCTTCATTGTGCACATCAGTCTTCTATTTACCTATGTGATGTTCTAGTTTTTAATTTCTGGCTTCATGCTTTCATGTTGCTGCTTTCTCTGTGGCATTAGAATTACTATTCTTCATTCTAATATTCAGGGGCCCTCCTCATGGGGTTCGGGGGAAGGTGATGCTAGTCTTTGAGGACAATATTATGTCAAAAGTTGGGGTGAGGTTTGATAAACACATTCCTGATGGGGTTGATCTTGGAGGTCTTTGCGAGGCTGGACATGGATACTTCTGCAATGGTAATGTTTAACTAGGTTGGACGAACTTTGATTTGATCAATGTCCCCATCTATCTTCATTTTTTCTTTTTTAACCGAAGTTACCGAAAGTTTTGTCACTTTGTCCAGTTTATGACCTTAACTTGGAGAACGGTGGTGTTGAAGACTTGGACAAGTTACTTATTAACACACTGTTTGAGGTTGTGATTTCTTGCAATTGAATGGGTTTTCATTTGGTTTTGCATTATCTACCAGTTTAATTGGATTTTAATCTAAATGATTAATTTTTCTATCAGGCTGTATATAGTGAGAGCAGAGATTCTCCACTCATTTTGTTCATGAAAGATGCGGAGAAGTCCATGGTAGGAAATACAAATACTTATTCTACATTCAAAAACCGACTAGAAAAGCTTCCTGACAACGTTGTAGTGATTGGCTCACACACACAAACTGACAGTCGGAAGGAAAAGGTATTGTTTATTAACAAATAAACAACGTGGATATAAATTTCTGACAAATAATTGGATGATGTGTTGTGAGCTGCATTGCATAGCTGTTGACAATAAATCTTAACCTTTTACTCTTAATGCTCATAAGCTGAGAAAGTTACTAATTTTAGAACATTTGCAAGACGATATAATTATTCATGTTCATTTGCTTTATTGATCTGTCATTTGATTGTGGTAAGGGAGCATACTGCAAAGCTGCAGGGGTCACTTCATGTTTAGATGGCTCAGAACATTATCAATTTTCTTTTAGTTTATCCTGAGCCAGCACTCAACTGGGGCAACAATGTTTTGAGAAGAAAATTTTTCGCTTAGAAGTCTGTTAGCTATCTGGTATCTGTCTTGAATTTGACAGAAGATATTGGGTAATAAACCTAGTGTTATGTAGAAAACTTGCTTTAGCCTTATTTTGGAGATTTGTTGCTTCATATTCAAAGCATTATAACTGCCTTTGTGACATGTTTGTTTTTTGCAGTCACATCCTGGTGGTCTTCTATTCACAAAATTTGGAAGCAATCAGACTGCTCTTCTTGACTTGACTTTCCCTGTATTCTCTGTCTCAGACACACTCATGCATCTGCATATTTGTTTGTTTCTTCATCTGGTGCATTATTATGTTTCAGTGCATGATGTATTGTGAATAATTCAGGATGGCTTTGGAAGACTGCATGATCGAGGGAAGGAAGTACTTAAGGCAACAAAACTTCTGACTAGGCTTTTCCCAAATAAAGTGGCCATTCACATGCCTCAGGTATGTTGATGACTGATAGACACTTATGTGTATTTATTTTTATGGTCTATTGAGAACTCAAAAATTGCAGGATGAGGCACTTCTGGCTTCTTGGAAAAATCAGTTGGATCAAGATGCTGAAACCCTTAAAATGAAGGGGAATCTGAATCATCTGCGCACTGTGAGTCTTTTCTGCTTTAAGCTTCAATACTTAACCAAATATTACTAAGTAATCATTTCTTATATATTGTTTAGCAGAAGGAATAGTCTTTCAGCTATTTGGCTCTGCTGATGGGTTTCATGTCTCTAGATTCTAGGATGGATTGCTAAAATATGTAGACCAAATGCTTTTATGTGCTTTATCTTGAAAGGAAACTTGTCTATTTTTTGAAATCTTTTTACTATTGGGTGTGCTACTGTTCTTGGCAATCCTCATAGTCAGTCCCTTAAAAGAATGCAAAGTTGATTTTGAAGACTACGCGGTACATTCTCTGGGTTCAGGAGAAATTTGCTTTTATCATTGGCCGTCTTTTGGGACATGATACAATGACTGAGAATTGATTCATATCTTTTAGATACTAGTCTTTTTAAGGGTTCTATATGTTGGTTGCCATATGGAAGATGAATGGCTCCAGATGTTTTCCTTTTGATAGTTTTGGAGGTTTAGACCTTGGAGGCTAGCTAGAGCTTTGACTGATGGCAGGGTTCCTCCATCATAAGCTTTAGGCCACTGTTCTTGAGTCGTAGATACAACTAATTTGCCAAAGAAGAGAAAGGCTTTGAAGATCTAACCCTACTTAGCCATGCTTTTAGCTACAAATTAAATATCTTTTGCTTTAGAAATTGTTGTTATGCTAAAGCTACAGCTGATAAGGAGTTCACTATTTATGTAGGTTTTGACTCGAACTGGAATGGAGTGTGAAGGACTTGACACATTATACATCAAAGACCAGACACTTACAAGTGAAAGTATACTTTTCTTCCCTTTGTTTTATTTATTACAAAACTGATACCTTTCTTCCCTTTGTTTATTTATTACAAAACTGCTTCACCACCAACAAGTTCTCTTGTTTGTGCATTCTAGGTGCTGAGAAGGTAATTGGATGGGCTCTAAGTCATCATTTGATGCAAAGTCATGAAGCTGATGCTGATGCAAGACTTGTTTTGTCCAGTGAGAGGTATTTAATACCTTTGCTCTTTCTGTTGGGTTGTATTAGGTATTAGGTAAATTACACAATTGTATTGACATGTTGCAATTCTGGCAGCATCCAGTATGGGATTGGAATTTTACAGGCTATTCAGAATGAATCTAAAAGCTTGAAGCAGTCACTCAAGGTGATTATTGTACATTGTTTTTTTCTGTTATTTTTTCAAGCTTGTCTGGAAGGCCTTCAGAGTTTTGCTTTAGTAATTCTTTAGGAAGTTTGGTAATAAACTATTAATTTCCTCTTCTTTGGAGGCTTTTGTCCAAATTATGATGAAAATTGGTGCCTTGACAGGATGTTGTCACGGAAAATGAGTTTGAGAAAAGGCTTTTAGCTGATGTTATTCCACCTAGCGACATTGGAGTTACATTTGATGATATTGGGGCGCTTGAGAATGTCAAAGATACTTTGAAAGAGCTAGTGATGCTTCCTCTACAGAGGCCTGAACTTTTCTGCAAGGGGCAGTTAACTAAGGTTCCCTAACCTTTTTAATTCACAAGCTATTTCTTTCCAGTAGAAGAAGTGATTTTCATCTATACTTCCCAAATGGTCTTACTTATTGATATATAAAGAAAGAAGGCAGGTTCTCACTGTATTTGCTGATTTACAGCCTTGTAAGGGCATACTTTTATTCGGACCTCCGGGGACAGGAAAGACTATGCTTGCAAAGGCTGTGGCAACTGACGCTGGTGCCAATTTTATCAACATCTCGATGTCTAGCATCACATCCAAGGTTAAGTGTGTTCAGATAGCAAAAGATGTACATTCTGAATTCAATTTTTGATCTGAAACTCATTTCATCTTGCTTATTTCAGTGGTTTGGTGAGGGTGAGAAGTATGTGAAGGCTGTCTTCTCATTGGCCAGTAAAATAGCCCCTAGTGTTGTGTTTGTTGATGAGGTAAGTTTCTTACAACCCACCTGTTTAGGTGTTTGACATACTATTGTTTGCAAGTGCGGACTCATGCTTCTTTGTTCCTTTTGTTTCTTCTATATTTGTATGCCCCTCTATTATAGGTTGACAGCATGCTGGGGAGGAGGGAAAATCCAGGGGAGCATGAAGCCATGCGGAAGATGAAAAATGAATTTATGGTAAACTGGGATGGTTTACGAACCAAAGATACTGAGCGGGTTCTAGTGCTTGCAGCTACAAATAGGCCTTTTGACCTTGATGAGGCTGTCATTAGAAGACTGCCGCGAAGGTATTGTATGATAATGTCCTTGATATCTATATAGGAAGTAGTACAAATGCTATGCCAAGCTTGCCATGGAAATATTCGGCATGTTTTTTTAGTGGATGTAGTTCAACAGATTAATGTTTTTTCAGTGGATGTAGTTCAACAGATTAAAGTTCTCATTTATGGTTGTTACTGTCATGTCTGGTCAGATTAATGGTAAACTTGCCCGATGCTCCAAACAGAGCAAAAATTCTGAAAGTTATTTTGGCAAAAGAGGATCTGTCACTTGATGTTGATTTTGATGCAATTGCAAATATGACTGATGGATATTCTGGAAGCGACCTAAAGGTTTTAGTTCTCATTTTTCTGGTTTGTTTGGTGAGATGCGATGTGTTTTATATTAGTGACTGACCAATGTCCTTTTGTACCTTGCAGAACATGTGCGTCACTGCTGCCCACCGTCCAATTAAAGAGATTTTGGAGAAAGAGAAGAAGGTCTGTTTAGTATTCATATCCTATTGAGAATAACACTTTGAGGCTTCTCTCACTTCATTTTGAATATAAATGAATTCTTTTAATTCTTTGATGATACCTTGTTTGCGGATAAATATGGTTTCCTTCAAGATATATATAAGCATAATAGTATATGTGTTAATGCCCCTTTTTTATGAGCATTTTGCTTTTAACGTATCCATTTTTGGCTTTATTTATGAGCCGTCTGTTGATAAAGTAATTTAGCGCAGGCAGTGATCACCTGGACCCTAATTAAGCTTAACTCTAGTATGATCTCATCCTGTTACAGGAAAGGGCTGCAGCTGTAGCAGAAGGTAAACCTACTCCACCTTTAAGTGGTAGTGCTGATATACGGCCTTTAAATATGGACGACTTCAAATATGCTCATGAACGGGTATGATGCTGATGAGGAAAGCCATTGCTTCTGTCTTTTTTCCTTTCGAGTCACTGTGAGTGTTTCTTGCTGACGTTTTTCTTGGTTACTTGAATAGGTTTGTGCAAGTGTATCGTCTGAGTCTGTCAATATGACCGAACTGCTACAATGGAATGAATTGTACGGTGAGGGTGGCTCAAGAAGAAAGAAGGCTCTCAGCTATTTTATGTAAATCTCTCATGTACAAATGCTGGTCTTATTCTCAATTCTCCTTTATTCCCCTAAAAATTAACTGGGCAGCTCAAAAATGCTTGGCTTTCTAGGGGAGCTATTTTGTCTGTAATCTTTGGGATAGAGGTTCCTAAATTCACTTATTTTTAGTCTCTCTAGGGTGGTTAGGTGGGTGGTATCAAGGGCGTGAAGGTTCTTCTTTTTTACCTACTATCCTATATTTTAGACTTAATTTAATTATCGACGTCTAATATGGAAGAAAAATTAGAGGATGTCTCTTTGTGAATATATTTATTTGATTATTACAATAATGTTTTGTTGTGTTTTGTTTGACTGAATAATAAATACTAGAAATTTGAAACCTGCGCATCTTTCTCCGTTTTCTATTTCTTGGTAGTTTGTAGGGGTGTTTAATGTAAAATCTAACTTCTGTAAATAGTCTTTTGTCAATCAAATGGTAATGCGGTTCTGACCATAGCATGATTGAATCTTTAATTTTAACAGCTCTAAAATTAGATGATTAGTGCACATGACAATTTGTTCTTTCTCCGCCGATAGTTGTATCTTTTGTTATATATATAATATATGGTTCTTATTAGTTAAGGATAAGATTGTATATTATTGAATTTTTTTTTTATTTATCGTATCAGCAGAGTCTCATTATTGCAAAATGAAATATTGTATACAAAAATTTGTAAACTGCATATTTGTCATTTGACGGTTAAAATTTAGGGTCAAGTGATGATTTTGATTCAAGTTCAACGTGCTTTCATATATACTTTTAGTGCTTGTCTTACTGAGTCTGTCCTAACTAAAGTACGTCATTTAAGTCAAACATGCCTAAATACTTTTGCATCCAAATCCAGGTGAAAATTTAGAAACAGAACGGTTGAAGGATACATCCAGGTGTTGATTACGAGCATTTATATGGTGAATTGATCATTTTCCAATCCTATCCATAGCCCTCAATAGCCGAATTGGACAAGAAGAATGGCATATCTGATAGAAACAACCAGAAAGAAAGATTTACAAACAACAAATATAATCCGTAAAAGTCTTGGTGAGCAGTCTGGTTCCTGTAATTTGGCAAGAGCTCTGCTGACGCATTTTGTGGAACAGAAGCTGAACAAGCTGTCACCGGGTTGAATTCATGATAAAGAATAAAGCTGGGTAAAGAAGGTGATGATCAACTCCAAGATCATCTTGACTGTCCAGTTCTTTGTTTTTGTGAAGGGCGACGACGGCGACGACCTGGAGAACCCAAATTCAGAAAACAGCACTTGCTACTACAGGCTGTTTTCTCATCATGCTGATGAGGATCACAATCATCACCTTGAGCTTCATTCTTATGACCAGCACTTGTGGGGTTTCCTCTTGTCACACTTGAAGTTCCAGTCTTCACAGAGAAGTTAAAGATGGCAGGCTTTGACTTTGGCTTCAGCTTTGATTTTCCATTCCGGGCAGCAACTACATTGCTGGCAGTGCTTGAATGTATGGGGGGGATCTCTTCACTCCAGTGGCCTTCCTGGAACAACTCCATCAGAGTTTTCTCGTCAGAGACTCGTTGAATGCTATTATCTTCAGTATATTGATCACTCCACGATGGATCTCTCTGGGAATTACGCTTCATAATTTTGTTGCTGACCTCTTCAGACTGAATTTCCTGCCCGAGAACACTTAACCCCTTGGGAATAGATTCATCAAAGTTGCTTTGACGTCTTGAAGAAAAGCTAGAGGAGGGAGTAAATTCTGAAAGGAGAAATGAAAAGGACATGAGACCATCTTCTTCACCATTCGAACGTTCTTTCTTATAGTTTTCTTACCTTTGTTGACACTGTGGAAATCATCATCAGAATCTGATCCTTGACCAGCTTCCTTGCTAACTGCATTGGAATTGCAATCATGAAAAGTTTTCCAAGATCAGCTTAAAGACTCCCATATACCAGTGGATTTATACCAAGAACCAAAGTACAAGAGGAAATTTACAATTCTTTCCAAGAAATACCAGTGCATACAATACAGAATTTACGTGGTGGTCTTGGTCCTTTCGATTATTTGTATCAGACCATGCAAGTGTATA
Source organism: Erythroxylum baracoense (assembly GCA_025629805.1). Lineage (NCBI taxonomy): Eukaryota > Viridiplantae > Streptophyta > Magnoliopsida > Malpighiales > Erythroxylaceae > Erythroxylum > Erythroxylum baracoense. The sequence continues at coordinate 26,185,965 of JAOTAY010000007.1, read as the reverse complement.
ACGGATGCATAGAGCTAGACGAAAACTTTACCAGTCATACTACTACTGACATGAGAGTGAGATTTCATTTCAGAAATCTCCGTCGAAGATACATCAGAATGCAGATAAATTCTTTTGGGTATTGAATGGTCTGTAGAGACAGGCCATTCCATTGAAGAAGGTGGCGTTATGATCGCTTCACATTTCATGTTGAATTCCTCGTGCGACAAACTGAAGTTCAGAGATTCTGACAACTTCAAGATTGCTCTTTTATCAGAAAAGATTAAAGCTTTCAACAACCTGTTTCTTCCCCAACTTCAAGAAATGGCAGAAAACAAGAAATCCACTTTGGTTAGAAGTAGTCGCAAAGAAGTTGACCAATAAAATGGGTTTTTGATTGAACAAAGGGCTTTGTTTTATCCGCTTGAAAGTTACTAATGACAAGAAAATGACAGTAATGCCTGCTAAGCCACAACTTTCAAGCGGATAAAACAAAGCCCTTTGTTCAATGTAAAAACCATTTTATTGGTCACCTTCTTTGCGACCACTTTGGTTACAGAAAAGAGATCGCTTGGAATTGGTCCAATTGGACCCAAAGACTGATCAAAGTTTGTTCCTGCAAGAAAAGGGAATCAGCTGTCCAGATGAGTTTTTTACTAATCAGGTATAATATAACCTGTCAAGATCTCCGTAACTGTATATTCGTGGTGGTGAAATAATGAAACTTGCAACTTCAGTGCAAAGGAAAGGAATTACAGTCTCTTCAATCTGCACATTAAAAAATTGCAGCCTAATCAGTAGTTAGTGTTTCTCAATTATAGTTAATTACTGGATTGAGAGAATAATAAAGGGGCATGTAACTCTGGGATTGTCAGTTCAACTCCGCCTTAACAGTCCGAATTGGTTTAAACCAATACTATATCATTTGTTCAATGATAGTCAAAAGCGCATTTTAGTCCCCAACATTTGCACTGAAGTTTGAGTTAGTCGCTAACGTTTAATCGTGTTCAAAATAAAGATAACGTTTGCAAAACGAACCATAATATTTGAAAAATGTTCAAAACAATCCCTGTTAGTTACTGTTGACGTCGACTTTTTTCATGATGTGAAAATTTTTAAAAAATTTTAAGTGGGATCCATGCATAAATGATTAGATTTTATTAAAATGGTCCCACTGGATATTAAACACCATGTTTGGGAGGGGAGCATTTTGTGACTCGAGTCCCAAAAATCCCATTTGCCGCAATCCCTTTTCTGCTTGTGTACGCATTTGGTGGAATTCAATCGTAATCGAGTCATGCATAAGAAATTTTTTTTCAGACTCCGTTCAGGTCTTGATAATTGAATAACTTGCATAAAACATGAATATGAATTGTAAGAAATTGTACTTTATTTGCTTTCTTATTGAAATCCTTTGAAAGCCTCTCGGATTTGTCAACCACAAGCTGTTCACTTATCCAACCTCTGATGGTATCTACAGAGTAGCTTCTTAACACCTTTGAGAAGAAAAAACATAAGAGTTCTAGCTTTTTGATATTTTCTTCTTATTAATAGAAAAATCATTAGAGTGGTATTGTTATTTTATTAAAATTAATTCCTTAATTATAATTAAAGTCTTAATCTAGTTATAATTAACATAATTTTAACAAAATCAAATATCTTATATTTCAATCCTTAAAGTTTCTCAAACTTTATAATTAAGTCCAACTTAATTAAATTGATTTTTCCTTTACAAACTGCTTTTTAATGTGTGACACATTAAGTTCTTAATATATTGGTAATGATTATAAATTATAATTTTAATTCACAATTAGAATAAGACGAATTAAAACTTTTTTTAATTTATCTTTAATTCTTCAATTAAATAATTTATAATCATAAATCAAGATTGACGTCTAGCAACATATCATGACCACCAAAATATCAGAAATGTCAAAGTAGTTGACTTAACATGTCTATGCATAGTTATGATGTATAGTTTAATCCTTTCGTCATCCAATGTTCCAATTGGACAGAGTATGGACGGTGTCTACTCTTTTCTTCTAATCATATTCGTTCTTGCTAATTAGTAACATATTTATAATTGAAATTTGAAAACGTTTTTTTTTCAAATGTCAATTCACTTTAGCCAGAGAATTCTATAAATTACTACTAATCAAGAACATTAAAACATTTTCTCAAATTACTTTAGAGTGGCGAATCCTTTATTTTATACTACATCCAAGTACTATCGACTGAATTATCCAAGGACGGTTCATAAGTAGCATCAAAATAAAGTAATTCTCACACGAGATACCTTGGTAATCTCAAAGCTAAGGATCAGTTATACAACCATCATTAAGAGAAAATCCACAGACACATAATTAATATTACAATTGGGATTCTCATAGTTGGGTCAGTTCAGTGACTTATTCTCTAATAATTACCCACACATTAATTTAAGTATCTCTATACTTTAATTTACGAGAAAACATAATGTGTGCTAGTTTTACCATTTTAATAATATTCTGTCTTGATGAAATTACAACTAGGAACATTTAGAAACAATACATAAATGTAAATGAATCTCATAATTATGATCTCATCATAATTTCAATTACATAGTAATTATTCAAAGGATTTTATCTTTAGAATTAAAACAAGTAATTAAATTAATATACAAAAATAAATAATGCCTTTTTCATTAATTTAATAATAATGTCGTACATTAAATTGCATCTAACTGATTGGATGCAAAGGCATAAACTAACAATTTCTCACTTGTACTAAAGTCAATTGCCTATGTATCTAATACCATATCCATTCATATGTCGATCATGTCTCTTTTGAGACAACGACTTAGTGAGACGATCTGCAATATTCTCTTCAGTGGAAACTCGCTCCAATGATGTGTCTTTCTGCTCCACTATCTCCTTGATCAAGTGAAATTTCCTGAGTATATGTTTAGACCGTTGATGAGACCTGGGTTCCTTTGCCTGCATAATAGCACTGTTGTTGTCACAGTACAATACTATAGGCTCAACAATGCTAGGAACTACTCCAAGTTTAGTAATGAACTTCTTGATCCAAACCCCTTCCTTTGCCACCTCTAACACTGAAATGTACTCTACCTTGATAGTTGAATCCGTAATAGTTGGTTGTTTGAAACTTTTCAACTTATAACACTACCATTTACAGTAAAGATGTACTCTGACTATGATCTACTATCATTAGGATCTGACTGAAAACTAGCATCTAAATATCCTTGAACTCTTAGTCCAACTTCTCTATAGACCAAGAAAACATCTTTAGTTCTTCTCAAGAACTTTAAGATGTTTTTCATAGTCGTCTAATGACCCTCACTTGGATTGGCTTGAAATTTGTTCGTTATGCTCAAAGTATAAAAGGCATCTGGTCTAGTACATAGCATCACATACATGATAAATTCAATTGCCAGAGCATATGGAATACAATTCATTTTATCTCTCTCCTCTGGTATCTTTGGACACATACTCCGTGAGAGAGAAATCTCATGTGACATGGGTAAGAATCCCCTCCTGGAATTCTCATACTAAACCTCTTTAGCATTTTACCTATGTACGTGGATTGGGACAATCTAAGCAACCCCTTTGATCTATATCTGTAGATCTTTATTCCTAGAATATAGGTTGCTTCTTCCATATCTTTCATGGAGAAATTCTTGCATAACTAAATCTTTACGAACTGAAGCATAAGTATGTCGTTTCCAATTAGCAATAAGTCATCCACATATAGCATTAAGAAAACGACTGCACTCCTACTAACCTTCTTATAGACACATGGTTCATCCACATTTTTGATAAAATCAAACTCTTTGATTGTCTTATCAAAATAGATGTTCAAACTCCATGACACTTGCTTAAGTCCATAAATGGACTTTTGCAACTTGCATACTTGATTAAGAAATCTCTTGGATTTAAAACCTTTAGGTTGTGTTATATACACATCCTCCTGCAAATTCCCATTGAGAAGTGTTCTTTTGACATCCATCTGCTAGGTTTCATAATCATGATATGCTGTTATAGCCAACAAGATCCTTATAGATTTTAGCTTAGCTACTGGCGAAGGAGTTTCGTCAAAATTAACCCCTTGTTTTTGTTTGTAACATTTAGTCACTAACCTCACTTTGTACGTATGTACATTTTCATCCATGTCAGTTTCTCTCTTAAAATCCTCTTGCATCCAATAGGTACAATATCATCAGGTGCATCCACTAAAGTCCATATTTGGTTAGTGTACATAGATTCCATTTCAGATATTATGGCTTCTTGCCATTTTAAAAAATCAATGTCAGACATCGGTTCTTTAAAATTAGGAGGCTCATCATGTATGAGCGATACATTATTCTTCCCCTGCTCAATATGTATATCTAATTTAGTGGAGAGACAGAGTATTTTACTAGTGCGTTGCGGACTATGTGTCTCTTGAACTCTCGGTTGTACATTATATGTATCAACTTGAGGTTCTTGTTCCACCTCGATGTGAATTTGTGGCTCTTGAACTTCTTTAAGTTCTACCTCACTTCCACTACTTTCTTTGAGAATAAATTCTCTTTCTAAGAATGTAACATGTCTTGAGACAAACACCTTTTGGTCAACAAGATGGTAAAATTGATATCTGAAACTCTCTTTCGGATACCCTACAAAATTGCATTTATCTGATTTAGCTTGAAATTTATGAAGATATAGCACGCTTCACATTAGCGTCACATTCCTAAATCTTTAAGTGTGGCAGTCTGGGTCTTCTACTAGCCCATATCTCACATGATGTCTTGTCAATTGATTTGGATGAATCTCTGTTTAGAACGTATGTTGCGGTTTGAATGGCATATCCCCAAAAGGAGATAGGAAGGGCTGCATTACTCATTGTGGAACGCATCATATCTAATAAAGTACGATTCTCCTCTTAGACACTCCATTATGCTGTGGAGTTGCAAGAGGAGTCCATCGTGAGAGAATCTCATTCTCTTTTAAGTAACCAAGAAACTTGTGATATAAGTATTCACCACCTCAATCTGATCTAAGTGTCTTAATAATTTTACTAGTTTGTTTCTCAACCTCTAGTCTAAATTCCTTGAACTTTTTAAAAGATTCAGATTTTTGTTTCAATAAGTACACATAACCATATTTAGAATGATCATCTATAAACGTAATGAAATACGAATATCCACCTCGAGTACTAGTGGACATATGTCTATATATATCTGAATGTGTTAACTCTAGAAACTCATTGGCACATTCTCCTTTTCCACTAAAGGGTAGTTTTGTAATCTTTCCAATAAACAAGATTCACAAGTTTCATATGATTCATAATCAAATGAATCTAAATATGCTTTTTTATGTAACTTTGTGATTCTAGTTTCATTGATATGACCTAACCTACAATGCCATAAATAAGATAGATTTTGGTCAATTAACTTTCTTTTCTTGCTATTTATGTTTAAAAAATTGGCCCTTTAAGATCTAACTCATACAAACCATTTGTAAGTAATCCAGATCCAGAATAAATATCATCTTTATAAAAAAAACAATTGTTATTCTTAATAATAAAGAAAAATTCATTCGAATCTAAATAAGAAATAGAAATGATGTTTCTTGTAATACCTGGAACATAATAAAAATTATCAAGTTCTAACACAAAGCCAAAAGGCAAGGCTAAACTACAAGTTCCTACAGCTAATGCAACAACTCTTGCTCCATAGCCAATTCACAGGTCTACTTTGCCTTTCTTCAAAGATCTACTCCATGTTAACATCTGCATGTTATTAAAAATAAGAAAACTATATCTAGTATCTAATACAAGTATGTGGAACAGAAGTAGAAAGATTGATCTCAATCATAAACGTACCTAAGGAGACAACTTCCTTAAGCTTCTTATCTTTTAGGCCAACAAGATAAGATGGGTAGTTCCTCTTCCATACATTAGTAGAAGCCTTTTGTTTCTATTTCTTCTTAGAGCCCTTTTTCTTGCTCTTAGAAGAACCCACAATAAGTACAGAATTGGTCCTTCTTAAGGCACCCTTCTGCAGTCTTAAGCATGTTCAACAGTTCGGGCAATGTCATGTCCTTCTGGTTCATATTGAAATTCATGACGAACTGTGAAAAACTCGAACTTAGAGACTACAACATTATATCAACGCTTAACTCGTGGTCCATGACAAAACCTATTTAGGCTAATTTTTCAATATACCTAATCATCTTTAGCACATGCAGGTTGACTGAAGATCCTTCTTTCATCTTGTATTGAAATAATGCCTTGGAGATTTGATATCTCTCCACCCTACTTTGTGCACTAAACAACTCCTTGAGATGCAGAATCATAGTAGGCACATCTATGCTCTAAAGCTTAGGAGACACGCTAGCCAATATCACACACGTGGCTTGCTTAACGTCATCAATATAACGTTGATACCTCTCCCAGACTTCATCAGCTGAATCCAAACTAGGTTCTTTTGAAGAAGGAGTGTCAAGAACGTAAAACTTCTTTTTTTGCCTAAGAACTATTCTCAAGTTTCGAAACTAGTTTGAGTCCAATCAACTTGTTATCATCCATGATGCTCCTCAACGTTAAGTTGATACTCATCTTCAGATTTGATAACCGACCAACATAAAAGGAGCAAGTATTAGTTTATATCCAAAATCAAATAAAATAAGGACTTTAAAATATTTGATTACTCCCACTATTTTATTCAAAATAATAGCCCTCACTATTAAATCAAGAAATTATCAAATAATTTCCTAGTGGACTAGGATCTCATTTAAGATTAATTAATCTTGAGTTTGTTTAACAAACTAACTAAATTTAAATTAGCTAGATAACGACTTTATCAATCACGTCTCATATGACTCTTAGATGCATTAGGTGACAATTCTTTGCCAAAATATATCATATATATTATTACTAACCTTGCTTCTACATTTATACAATGTTTGAGTTTGCTCATTCAGATCATACAAATTTAGTTAATTATGACTCATGAATTTAAGACAAAATATATCCAGGTTAAAGTGACCTTGAGTTTACTCAATAAGCCAAGCAATAAACAGAGTTCTGACTTTATTCTTAAATAATGGAGGGCAACCATCACATTTCTAATATGTACTTAGTATTTAATCGAGGGACTTAAAATTTCAAAAATTTTGGTCTCATCAACATAATATAATATCATTATATTTATAGTTTCAAATATAATCTAATTATGAAAGAAATTATTCTTGATTTTAATTATTGATTTGATAAAAAATTTAATTTAATAATTCAACTCTTGAAATATTAAATTAAATTCTAAAACTTTTCATAATAAAAATTTCCTTTGAAAATAATTTTCAAAACTTGGAAAACAACTTTTCAATTTTATTAGGAGTAATTAATTTAATCTCCATTAAATTAATTTAATTGAAATTAAGGTTTTAAAAACGTTAAAACCAATAAATAAAAGAAGAGAGGCTGTTTGGCGCTTGTACAATGCGGAGTCAATCGGAACGTTGACTGGCGCACTGCATGCACCAATAAGTCAATAACATGTTCTCCAGAGTGTTTCTAGACACGCGCGCATCGTTCTCGCACGTGCTCTAGAAAAGTCCACGTTTCTAGAAAATGCTCCCACGTTCTCTAGTCTGTTCAACCAGCCCATCTTCTCCCACGTTACTCCGGCTGCTCAGGTAACGTTCGCGACTGTCCAACTCCAGTCGCTCCAACTGTTGGGTTTCAAACCGTTGAGTATTCAACTGTCGCCCCATTTGCTTCTCTGTTTCTCCTAAACATCGAGCTTTTTCTAGACTTCACGCCGTCGCCTGAGTCCTGCCTCGACTCGACCTCCTTCAAAATCAACCCCCTAGTCTGGTGCGTTTGATGGGCGTTAATAGCCCATCATCTTATCAGTTGGCGTCACTACTCAACCAACACCAGCGGCGTAGACTCCACCAATGGCGTTGAAGCCACCGGTGAGTTTAATCTCAACTCCGGTAAATGCAGAACCGAAGCAATAAACGCAGAAATAAAACAAAATTTTTACGGATTCCACTCGAATTCCGATAATTGAATAACTTGAATAAAACATAAATATGAATAGTAAGATCTTATCTTATTCGTGTTACTACTAAAATCATAACTTAATTATGGCACATTTTGTTGGAAATTCAAACAATAAGGGCCATGAAAGTTCAATTTATTAATTAATTATGCTTGATAATTTGATAATAACAATTTGTATTTACACAAAGAATGAGAAAGCCCAGTTACTGCATCATGATTCTGAATTCTTCAAAGCTAAGAACACCATCACCGTT
>JAOTAY010000007.1:26129774-26142508 GCA_025629805.1 Erythroxylum baracoense | reverse complement strand
CACAACTCCCTCCCCCCAAACAACCCTATACGGCGGCTTAACTCCACCGGCGAAACCTTCCCATCACCGTTCTCGTCGAGGTGTTTGAACACGACGTCTAATTCTCCTACTTTCATCCTCTCACAACTCCAAAGAATCAGTCTTTATCTCAACACAAGTATGTGCTTAATGTTCTAGGTGACAGCAAGAGTGTAACAAGTACTGGGCACTGCTGTTTTTTTCGAGATTTCAAGGTTGAAATGTTCTAGCCTGTGAGCAATCTCTAGGCATATATACTAGTGATGAGCCCGTGTTTTTTGTGAAGTTGACCTTTGAAGTGAACCTGGGTTTCTGCTTTCCAGATTCTTTATCAACCTGTTTTAACGCAGAAACTCAGGTTGAAACTTCAAATCGGAGAAATTGAGTGTTGAAAACGGATGATTTAAGAGATAATGATAGGAAGCGTTTTACACAAATCTAAGAGGAAGGTAAGAAGAAAGTGAGCAAACGCGGTCCAGTCCAAACATCGTTGTTGAGAATAACGGACAACGGTCAAAAACTGCCTAACTTAACTAACGGGTAATGAATCAAGTCTTGTGAGTTTTAATCTTCAAAATTTTAAATCTATGGCCCAAAATATTTTAGTTAGTTATACGTTAGTTGTTTTAGTGGTTAGATTGAGCCTTCAATACTTTTGAACTGGGTTTAATATTGCTCAAGGAAAGATAGCCTTCGAAGCAAAGCAGTCTAACTTTTAACGTGGATGACTTTGTTAGAAACTTACAGGTCTCCCCCAACTTATAGACTCGGTTCTGACTCCAATACCCCACCTGACACTCATATCATCAACTTTTATAAGTTCGATTAGGTTTACACAACTTGAAATCAACAGATCAGATACATTTATTGAAATCGAACCGAGATATTTAATCTTAATCAGGTTGGAATTTGAAAACTTTTGTCAAGTTTGAACTCAAGCATTAAGAGATAAGATTCAGACTGGGTTCATAGTCAATTCTTCTACTGTGTCGATGACTAATGAACGGGATCATCCTTTTACATGCAACGCAAAACCATCAAAAACAGTTGATACAGAAAACAAGCCCACCGTTTTCTCCACATCAAACGTGTGGCCACTTATTCCTATCACATCATTAGTGTTTTCTAACACCAATCGTTTCATTCAGTTGCTATTTTGATATATAGGAAAAGATCTAAAAACCTCTTTTGTAATTTAAAATTTTTTAATTTTAAAAATTTGAAAAAAATCCTTTTTAAATCTTAGTTTTTAGAAAAAATCTCTTAAATGTTAGTTAAAAAATAATGACAAAATATACATGATATAAATATCATATTTGTACTAATCAAATGTTGCTTATGACGATTTAACTTAATTCTTAAACTTGAATTGAATTAATTAAATCCAACTCAAAATAATAATTTATTATAACTATTTTAAATTATTAATTTAAGTCAAATTTAATTGGTTCAAATTGAATTTAAAAACTGAGTTAGATTGTTACTGATGTTCATATGGTATATATTTCTTCGTTATTTTTTAATTAAAGTTTTAAAAAATGTTTTTTTTAGAAACTTGAAAATTAAAAGGAGTTTTTAAAAAAAATTTCAAAGATTAAAGAGCTAGTTTTTCTAAAATTTATTAAACTATAAGTAGGTATATATTTTTAACCTAATATGGCATCTAACTCAAGCATACCCATGCGGCCCCAATTAGCTTGTGCAACAAACCAAGAAGCTTCAGTGGCCTGTCTTCAAATAGAATTCTCCACCCACAAAGTAAAGGAAGTGATTTAGCAGGGGAATTTCTTGCTTTATAGCTGTCACATTGTTCATCTTCCAAGATGGAAATGTGTAGGAACCTCCCAGCAAGAAGAAGAAATAGAACATAGCTAAAGAAAATTATCGGTAGACACAGAATTAAGTATATGGTTTAGGCAATGTGAACTTAGAATTTTTTCTTAAAAACTGCAATTTCTGAAGATCTTATGAACATGCCAATGAATTTACATTCACACAACCAACATAAAGTAGAAGAAAACAAAAGGACTGCTATCTTCAAGATATATTATAAAGCCCATTCATTAATATAACTTACCCACAGCCCAACCCAACCCACAACCTTTAAACATGCATAGAAAGAACCATAATCTGGAAATTAGTATAGCACATACGAAAATCACCTTCTTCGTCACTTTTCTCTCAAATTTCTCGTTGGTAAGTGTGTCTAAAAATAAACTCGTTCATCTGCATGTAACTCTTTCCTCGTAAGTTTTCGCATTTTGTTTGTTTTGCAAAAATTGGAGGGAATTATGGAGGTTGAAAACTCCATAGTGCCTTACACTTAGGTAAAAATTTCAACAACTATTATGTCATTTTATTTGTGATTTTTGATCATCCTATACCAGTTTATAGTTGGATTGCATGTTGTGGTTAATTAGGACAGTAATTGAAGTTGCATGGAGGAATAAAAAGGGAGAAAATGTGTCTGAAAATTTGATAAAAGAAGAGTAGAGAGAAGAAAAGGAGAGGGTGAAGACAATGACATCTTTTGAAAATTTAAGTTACATGTAGGGACAAAATAGGGAATATAGAAAAGTGAAGGGTGAATATGGAATTTAGTTACAAGAAGGGCATTTTTGGTATTAATTAAAATGGATGACGATAAAATGGGACTTTTAATTAGTTAAGGGAATTGTAGTAATTATGGGGGTTAGGTTAGTAAGGATATTATTTTTATAATTAAGAATAAATTGGAAGAGAGAATAATGTTGGATTATTAAGTGTAACTGAGTTAGAAATATTTTGTAAATTAGTCTAATAGGATTTTGTAAATTTTAGGTTCGAAGGTCCTATTAAGGAGTAATTTGGACTGTCAATCAGTTGAGTTTAAAAGCGAGGTAAGGATAACCTTGGACTTTACTTTTAAAATTAAGCACCTTTTTTGTTATTACCAAATTATAGTTTGAATTAGTCATTAATTTAATTAATGATTAATACTTACATACATGAATTATATTTACTTTAATTATCAAATAATTAATGTAGTTTAAGGTGTTTCAGTGTTATATTTCGTTTCGATTTTTTAGGTGTATTGCTTATTAAGTTAACGAGAAATGTGTTAATTAAACAGAGACTAGTGGATAATAAGTTATGAATAATTGGTGAAAATCGAGAATCGGTGGCTTGCCTAAGATAAGCTTCATCCGATGGTCTTAGATGGATAGGTTGAGTCGATATGAGTGAGTAGTAGTTAGGTATCTATCCATGAAGCAGATATCGGGACATCCTAAGTCCCGGGGATGTCCTATGCTGATGACTAGGTACCAGAGTGGTACCAGGATATCCTGTGTTGATGGCTAGGTACTAGAGTAGTACCAGGGTGAAGATTGAGAAATCGAGGTACCTTTTGCCGATATTTATACATTTAATTATATTTCCATTGATGAGAGATTTTGATGAGATGAGCCGACATATGATTAGGTGTACGCCTACTAGCTTAAGCTAAGCCCAGGCAATTCAGTTAAATATTGCAATAAAACATAAATGACAGTTAAAATTAATATTTGAGTAATCATCATTTGGTGAAATTTTTGAGATGTTTGTTAACGGTTGGATTAGAATAAGGATTGTTGTGTATATACATATTATATGTACGATTTAATTGGTTAACTACGTGTTATAATTAATTATTGAGTTATTTGGTTTTAAGGGTAAGGTCGGTTATCCTCACCGAGTTAGCAGTTCACCTCTTGCCATTATTTTTTAGATGATCTAGTGATTGCCGATAACCCCAATGTACGTGATTGACAGAGTGGATAATAGGTGGGAGCTAGCAGTTTAATTGTGTAAAGTTTTTTTACTGTATATATTTTTTAATGTGACAGCTCCGGTAGTTGTGTTATGTAGAATACTTTTGTATATGACAAACAATCCTCTCTTTTGGAACTAATGAGGAATTTGATGATTAATGGTATGCTTTGAGAAATATTTAGATAATTTCATTTTTTTGGGAGCATTACAATAGGTGATATCAGAGCGAGTTAACGTTTCTAGGGATGTATTAGGTAAAAAAACTAATGATGTGTTCTTATCTCTTTTAGGATAGCTTTAAGAGAGGGTAATGTTGGCCCTGAGTCACCTGGGGAATCGGGGAGTTTGATCCATTCTCTAAATGTACCAGATCAGGGGGATGCCCAAATAAATAGGGTAGGAGGAGAGGTGCCAATGCCACCGTAGATAATGCAGTTCTTTCAAATGATGCAACAGGCTATTACTGTGACTCCAGCCCGAGGTGATTCAAGGGTGGATTGCAACTATGAGCAGATCTGGAAGATGAGTGCAATAGAGTTTCGAGGTACTACTGACCTTGAGGAGGATGAGGCATGGTGGGAGCAGACAGAGATGATTTTAGATCGTCTAGAGTGTACCTCAGAAAGAAGGTTGTAGTACATTGTTTCCTTATTCCAGGGCAATGCACTAACTTGGAGTGAAATAGAACATGAAACAGTAAGCTCCCAAGCAATGGGAGGAGTTGGGGGCTCTAATCGTGTTCCTATTGAAGAATGAGCCGGCAGCTCATAGGCAATGGCTTAGTTAAGGGAACCCATCGAAGCCGTAACGAAAGTGAGTTTTCAAAGAGCAATTGTCGAATTCGGAATGAATCAAATCTCCTCATGTAGGATTCAGTAATAGGTTTAAAAAGGTATCTAAAAATATCAAATTGAGATATTTGTACCCTGTCGAAGTACGGAACCATGGCATATATATATTTGGAATAGATTCCATTTTGAGAGAGTTGAAAAAGCACTATCTAATTGAAAGGTTCTATACATCTACCCTTTTTCAACGCATTTCTTTAGATAAAGACTCTGTTTTTTTCTTTCCGGATAGATTCTATTTATAATCTATTTCTTATTTCTTTTTTACATAATTTTTTCATATAATAAAAATTTCTTTTATAATTTCCAAATTTTATCAATTTGGAAGTCAGTGAAGAGATCCTATGAGACCCAAGAGATGACTTGGCAGGAGTTCCAGAGAGAATTCAAAAATAAATACACTTCGTAGATATATCGGGATTGAAAAAAGATGGAGTTCATGACAGAGAAGATGTCAGTGGCTGATTATGAGGCTCGCTTTGCAGCCTTGTCTAAGTATGCATTGGAGGCTATGGCAAATTCCGAAGACAGATGTTACAAATTTGAGCAGGGTTTGAGGAAAGATATTCGTTTGGGATTGGGAGATGTTAATTCTAACTTCAAGAAGTTACTAGAGATTGCACTTAGAGTGGAGGATGTAATAGAACAAGATAGAAGGAGGAGAGGGTTAAAGAGGCGATCGAAGAGTCATCATGGAGAGGGGAGTCAGTTAGTTAAGAGGGGAGCAACTCATTCATGGTCTACTGGAGCTGGGACAGGAGAGTCAATGTCACATCAAGCTGGCATGGTAGTTTCTATAGGTCTGTGAAGGAGTTGGTAGGGATTCAAGACAGTATAGCACTGTCCGTGCACGATCAGTTGGATCCAAAAGAGGTGCTAATCAGAGGTTCAGAGGATCTTTTGATAGAGGAGTTGGAGAATATTTGAGTTGTGCCACCTGCGGGAGATTTCAGAGAGGACAATTTTGGGGGGCCTACTAGGATTAGTCAAGCATGTTATATTAGTGGAGAGAGGGAGCATTTACAGAGGAGTTGTTCGACAGTAGGGAGGAGTTAGGAGTGAGGGCAGAGGAGACAGTACAAGGTTAGACTGGTGTCTTTGGTTCGGGCAGAGGTTCAGGTAAAATTGGTAGCAAAGGTGGTGGTAGAGGAGTTGGACGTGGATTAGCAATGGGTATGGGTATTGGTAGAACATCTTCAGCTCAGAGTCAAACTCAAGCGAGGATATACCACGTGAAAAGGGAGGAGGCACCTGCATCCAATGATGTTATTTCTGGTATGGTTTCATTATTTGATATTAACACTTAATATGTTAGTAGACTCAGGATCTACACACTCTTACATTTCTTTAAAGTTTGTCTCTAGAGTTTCAGGGGAGGTTAGTCCTTTGTGATATAACCTACGAGTGTCATTGCCAGGAGTAGACAGTGTAGTAGAAATAGTGTAAGAAGGGAAATGTCAGTGAGGATTAGCGGAGCGATGGATTTAAAGGATTTTGATGTGATTCTTGGGATGGATTGGTTGGCACAACATCGAGCTATAATAGATTGTTATGCGAAGGAGGTGATGATAGAGTCTTCAGGTAAGTCGAAAGTGATATTTGTGGGGGATCATAGAGTGGTTCCAGCATGTGTGATCTCGACCGTGACTGTTAGACGGTTGATATTGGATGGGTGTGAGGCATATCTGACTCATATTATAGATATAAGGGAGATGAGTCTTGGATTAGAGGATATTCCTGTAGTAAGGGAGTTTTCAAACATATTCTTAGATGATTTACCAGGTTTACCGCCTTAACGAGAGATATATTTCACCATTAAGACTATGTCCAGAGTGGCGCAGATTTCCATTGCACCTTACAGGATGGCTACTGTTGAGTTAAATGAGTTAAAAAGGCAATTAGAGGAGTTGTTAGAAAAGGGCTTTATTAGACCAAACACATCACCCTGGGGAGCTCCAATGTTGTTTGTGAAGAAAAAGGATAGTAGTATGGGACTATGCATGGATTACCGCCAGTTAAATAGGGTGACAGTAAAGAATAAGTATCTGTTGTCGAGAATAAATGATCTTTTGGATCAACTGAGGGGAGCCGTTATATTTTCCAAGATTGACTTGAGATCGGGATACTAACAGTTGATGATAACTGAGTCAAGTATTCCCAAGATAGCTTTTCGTACTCGGTATGGCCATTATGAGTTTCTAGTTATGTCTTTCGGGTTGACTAATGCACCAGCTGCATTAATGACATTGATGAATAGGACTTTTCAAAAGTATTTGGATTAGATTATGATAGTGTTCATTGATGATATATTGGTGTATTCAAGGAGTAAAGAGGAGCATGAACAACATTTGAAGATTGTGTTACAGATTCTGAAAGAGAGACAGTTGTATGTGAAGTTAAGTAAGTGTGAGTTTTGGATAGAGTGAGTAGTTTTCCTTGGACATGTGGTGTCTCGAAAGGGAGTGATGCCTGATCCTGCTAAGGTAAAGGCAATTATGGAGTGGGAATCGCTTAGAAATATATCAGAGATAAGGAGTTTTCTGGGTCTTGCTAGGTATTATTGGAGATTTGTAGAAGGATTTTGATAATAACTAACCCGTTAACCAAACTGTTGAAGAAAGGAGTTCAGTTTGAGTGGACCGATTAATGTCAGGAGAGTTTTGAGGAGCTTAAGCGGAGATTAACTTCCAGCCCAATTTTGGTGTTACCATCGGGTGGTGGAGGTTTTTAGGTATATAGTGATGCTTCGAGGATAGGTTTGGGGTGTGTACTAATGCAACATGAAAAGATGACAGCTTATGCCTCTCCTCAGCTGAGATCGCATGAGTTGAATTATCCCACACATGATCTCGAGTTAGCAGCGATTATGCATGCTCTTAAGATTTGAAGCCATTATTTGTATAAAGATACATTCCGAATCCTTACAGATCACGAGAGCCTCGAGTATATTTTAACTCAGAGGGAGTTAAACTTAAGGTAGAAAAGATGGATTGAGCTGCTGAAATATTATGATTATACTATTGATTTTTGGAATGATTTGGGTTTAAACGTTGTTTTGAATAAAACGATATTATTTTTAATTGTTAAAAAATTAAAAAATAATTTTGAACTAGCTTGATTAGACTCGGACTTGGCTCTAAACCGAAAACAAAATTTTATGTTAGACTTAGGCCTCCAACTCGTTGCCATCTTTAACAAGACGTAAATTTTTGAAATTAAATAGTATAATATTTAATTAAATAATTAGACCTATGATATTAAAATTATTATTTTGAAAATCAGTTAATCTTAATTTAATAATACATTGAATTAAAAGTTTTAGTGTGACGTAATCCTAGTCAAATAGTCAACCCCATCCATTTATATACAGTGGACCCCATTCCCGACAAATCATTGACCAGACCTGACATGTAACAACGCTGCATGCTGAACACTTGCAAGAAAACTCAAGCCTTTCATTTCGAGACCCTCCATTTCGCTGCTGCTCTCTCAGTGGCAACACAAGCGAAAAGATGCGAAAATGCCCAACAACATTTGTCGCTTTCTTTAACCCTTGTCTGCCATGCGTCGATCAATCCATGTGTGCTCTGATAGAGACACACTGTGCGTGCGCAACTTCATTCATACACTATCTGTGTATGTGTGTAAAGTTTACATCAGTAAAAGCTGTATGTGTTATTGAGCGTGTAGAGAGGACTGGCTATGGAGGAGATGAAGATGGGAGTGGTTGGTCAGGTTTTGGCTGTGTGTAGTGACAAGAGTATGGGGATCGGAATTACTATTTGGGATATGGAGACCGGTGATCGTGTTATGCACATACCAACTTGTGCTTCTCCTCCTCATGGTTTACTGTGCTTGAATGATCGCTTTCTTGTTGCTTCTCAGGTTAGCAGATATCGTTCTGTTGGTGGTGGGTCCGTCTTCACTTGGTCCTTGAACAAGGTAACAGGGTTTAAGACTCCTTTTAGGATTTGGGTTTCTGATATTTTGCTTGTTTCTAGTCACAATGCAATCCGGAGACCAGTTTCTCACTTTCCTTGAACCTGTAACAAAAGTTTCTTAACTTTTTATTTCTGGTAAAAGAACTATGATTTTGATTTAATGAATGTCATGAATCTCGTGGGGATTCGTGTTCAAAGCTTATTGTCTGTAAGGATTAATTTAACAATTTGGGGTGCATCTGAGAAATGCTTGTTGAACTCTGTTTCACTCGATGTTCTAATTTCAGTCTCAGTCACCACTTCGAAGCTACCCTATAGAGGCCATAGGACCACTTGCGTCCACCAAGGATGGTGTATATCTTGCAGGTGGTTCTCCTTCTGGAAATGTTTACATCTGGGAGGTTAGTACTGAGCATCTTTTTTTTCTCAACCGAAACGGAAAGAGGAACCTTATTCTACACAAAACTTTAGTTCCCAGAGCATGTATTTCTAGCATGATCCTTAGAACTATTCATAAACAGGTGATGTACACATGCATCTGTACTCGATATTTAGTTTTATTGATCATATGAGAAGAATATAATGTGTAGATGACATGTAGGTTACCAGAGGAACACTGCTCAAAACTTGGTTTGCCCACCGCAAGCCTTTGAACTGCATGACTTTTTCTGAAGATGACTCTCTTCTTATATCTGGTTCAGAGGATGGGATGATCTGTGTGTGGTGTATGATTAGGTAAAGAATAAACATTTTCAATTGATTCTTTGACTCTTCGTCGCGATAAGTAAATTTTTTATTCTCATATGGATTTTGTGAAGTTTGCTAGATATAGAGAATTTCAGCAATTCTCCATTTTTATACTGTTTGGTTGACCATGTTTCCTCCATAACCGGCCTGTTAGCAACAACCTCCATGTTTATATCAAGCTCCCTTGATGGTACATGCAAGGTAATTAGATAGATAACATACTATGTATTACTATTAACTACTGGAGCTTTGAATTTCGATTTCACATGATTCAGGGATGCAATTCTGTTTTCTCGTAGGCTTGGGGCCTTATCTCAGGTAGTCCTATACAAACTCAAGAATATTCAATTGGGATAACCGCAATCGTCCTTGATCCTACAGAGGAACACCTGTTTTCTGGAAGCATAGATGGAACAATATTTATCAATGTGCTCCATATTGGTCTAGAGGAAGATCCTTCTATTTTTGATGAAGATCAACCAGTTGAGCTGAAAGGACACAAGTAATGTGTAACGTATGCATAAAGTTTCCTCAAATTCATTGTCAAATCTCTAGGCATTGGGATGTTAAACAAAATATAACAAAAACTAATCATTATCTATTCATTATGGAAGGTTACTGATTGTATAGTTAAAAAGGAGCAGTGCCTGAAAGTAGTTATCAGCCGTTACTGCTACTGTTTCTGAGCAGCTAGATTACAATTTATCAGACTTTACTTCTCTGTGTTGAGAGGACATCTGGTGATTATCGGCATTGCAATGTAGATAGAAGAGCATTTCATATTTACTAATGTATCTTGAAGTTTAAGTATGATTATTTCCAATCTTGGTGATTATTTCGAATCTTGGTCAAGTTTTCTATTTATTGGTGCCAAAATGATAACACTAAAACTCTTCCTTCATCCAGCGGATCGATAACAGCATTGACTTTCAGCGCATTAGGTTTGTTATCGGCCTCCACAGACTGCACTGTATGCCTTTGGAATGTCACAAGTGGAGTAATTATACGAAGATTTGACCATCGGAAAGGTAAGCTCAATCCTACCCATCATCCCCTTCTTATGGTTGTGTTTTATTGCGAATGAATGGGGATGTAGTGACACCGTTAGCATAGAAAACACCTCTTATTTGGCAAGCCTATACAGTCACTCAGAATAACAAATGTCCTCTTTTCTAAATTCTGAGACTCATCAATATAATTCTGGAAGATATTTGGATCCATATTCATTCAGGACACTGACGGTGATGAAGGTAACAGACTTGCGGTGGATGTGTGACCTCACCGCAGATTTAGACTGAACTAATTTGGAAATTTCTCTTCTATATTACTTTACAGGGCCTGTAACTAACCTTTTAGTGCTTCCAATAACTTCTCTACTACCTGCACCAAACCATCGAAGAGTGTTCAATCAATTCCGTGTATCTTTGCTCGGCAAGTTTCCTGAGCTGGATAAATTATCCAGGGGAATGATCACTACTCTTCACTCATGTCCATCCCTTGAGGAAAATCATACTCTTGGCGATTCTGGAAGCACCAGCTCGATGAATCAGCAAATATTGGAGATGCAGGTCAGTCTCTCTTTCCCTTCTCTGGCATGCTATGCTCGTGTGAATTGTGATGCTTGAACAGATAAATAGCATCAAGTTTTACTTTTTCCCGAGATTTTCCATATAACTTAATCTTGATTCCTTGCATTGGAGATACAAACCAGCAAGGACAGTCGCCTGGAGCCTTGGAAATGAAGGTAGATATAAACATAGAGAACCGCATATGGGCCCTGAGTATGGCAAAGCACGTCATAGAAATGAACAAACATTTGCAGTCTCGATTGTTGGACATGATGCAGATGCGATTGTTTTGGGGTGCAGAAAGCAACTCGACCTCTGCAAAAAAGAGCAAGAAGCTCAAAGTTGAAAAACCTCCATTAGAGACAGAGAAGCCATCTCAACTCCAGGGTTGAAAATGTCACTGTAGTGACACCTCTAGCTTGAGGGCTGAAATAACCTTGTAAATATCAGGACCAATAATCTTTCAAAACGTTATGATCAGTGATCAATAACAAGTGATTGCTCTTTATTCCTGCTATTGCTTATCTAAATTTGTTACTGGAGTTTATAGCTTGTCCAGGGATTGAAAGATAGTTGCAGAAGTTTTCCTGATATGGGGGAAGTTTGCTACTGTTACAATAACATCAACATCCACTAAAAATCTAGCTCGCTGGGCTCAAGGTGTGGAAATCTTGCTGAAGCGCAAGGTTTGTAGAAATCTCGCTGGGGCATATTAATAACTTGAATTCAAAACATCACATATGCCAATTAATTAATTTATAACTTAAAGCCTAGTTGGAAGGCTAAATGGGCTTGAAAAAAGGCATATCAAATTTAAAAAGACATGCTAAATTGACTCAATAAATTAAACTTATCAAGTCTGTAGAATAAAGAAGTTTTATTTAAATCAAACTAATTTTAATCTAAATTTAAAATTAATTAGATAAATTTAAGTTTTTAATTATGTGAAATAAGAGATTTTTACGTTAAATCCAGCCAAATTCATTTTTGTAATAAGTTTAAATTAAAGTCATAATCTATGAAATTGAATTTTAAATACGATATATGCAATATTTAAAATCAGATCAGAAGTTAAACCGGTAAGATAAAAAGTTTAAGGTTTAAAAAATTGAACCAATATTAGACTCGTCACGTTAAAGATTGAATAAAATTAAATAATTTAAAATATGATTGAAAAAGATTTTTTGTTTAATTTAAAATATTATTAAATAAAAATTAATTGATTTATTTTAGTTTATAAAAATATATTAATTAACTAATTAATTAATAACCTGATCAATTTTTAACAGTAAGAATTATTTCCACGTGGCATTGCTTTCGCCCATTGTGAAAAACTTTCCATTGCTACCTCTCGTAGGAGTCTGGGCCGTGTCTCAGTTTCATTGTGACTGATCATCTTATTAGACCAACTACTGATTATTGTCTTGGTAAGCTATTGCTTCACCAACTAGTTAACGAGACTTGAGCCCCTCCCACTGTTTCGAGTTCCGTACCGTGCCGGCCGGTACCGGATGATACGTACTGTACTGGCCGGAAAACGGTACCAAAATTTAAATTTTGGTATCGGGTTTAAATATCGATCGGTACCTGCCAATACCGGTTGGTACCGGCGGTACCGGCCGGTATTGTAAATACCGGTCAAATATCGGGTAATACCGAAAATTTTAAAAAGTATAGGGACTAAGTTGCAAAATATTCAAATTTTAAATTAAAAAAAATAAAAAAATAAAAAATTTGAATCTTTCCCGCCCACGTCTTCCCCTCGCCCCCCCCCCTCTTTTTTCAAAATTTTTTTAATTTGTTGTTTATTTTAACTTTTA
>JAOTAY010000007.1:26105405-26118814 GCA_025629805.1 Erythroxylum baracoense | reverse complement strand
TATTTTAAATAATATTTATATGCATAAATAATTTTTATTACAAAATAAAATATAGTTAAAATTAAAAGTGATTTTATGTTTATGTTGCTAAGCAGTCTATTGTACGAAGCTCTTTCAAAAAAACTCTTTTTTAAATGACAGCTAAACAATCAACTAGTTTCTTAGAAAAGCTCTTCTCAGAAAAACTCTACTGACAAAAGCTCTACTGATAAAAACTCTACTAATATAAACTCATCCAAACAGACACCTATTATCCAGTCCCGTGCTTTTGGTTAGAATTAAATTCGTTAATGATTGGCATATGGTGTGGTGGTTTCATGCAAGACATTGAAGGGTGCTTACCAACTACCGCTGAACTATGGAGGGTCCATTTGGGCCTTATATTGGCTTGGGACCTCGGCTTTCATCGGGTCGTCTTAGAAGTGATCTTTCTAAAGGTAATTAACATTTTTTCTTCATCCACATTAATGCTGATTGAGGGTTTTTCTTTAGTGTAGGATATCAGGACATTAATGCGTCACGCTTAGGATATCCAGATTTAACATGTCCATCGAGAAGGGAATTAAAGTGCCAACAGTTTGTCTAATTTGGCATCACTATCACTGCCAGTACTTTATATTCTCCAGGAACCTCCGCTTGTCACCAGAAAACTCGTCCGAAAGGACCTGACTAGCGTCGTAGATCACTACGATAGGATAGTACTAGATCTGTCTCCTTTGTAATTAAAAAAAAAAGAAAGAAAGGCAGAATTACCGAGCTCAAAACAAAGCTACTATTCTTAAAACTGGACTTGAAATTTGGATATCACCAAATCAGGTGCATTTAGAGGATGTGCCAAAGCTGGCTTTTTGAACCCACGAACAGTATTATAAATTCATGGTTATGACCTTTGGGTCAATAAACTCACCAGCCACATTTCGATCATGAATGCTGTATTTAAACCAATAATGAGGTAGGGGTGTTAGTATTCTTAGATGACAGACTGTTTCCAGTGCCTCACTAGACTAGCATTGCAGCCATTTAAGAGAGGTAATGTCTATTTTAAAGGCTAATTAATTATTTGCTAACTTGAAGAAATGTTGTTTCTGCCAGAGTCAGATCGAGTACTTCGGATACATTATCACGGCAGAAGGGGCATCCAGTAATTCAGATATAAAGTTAGAACAATGGAAAAATAGCCTATCCCAAAGAATTTGAACGAGCTCAGAGTGTTTTTGAGAACTAACTGGTTGTTATCGCTGATTTGTTAAGTATTGATGTATCAATGGACACTATTGAAAGTTTGCGTAAGTCAGCTGGATTTACTGTCACCTTGGTTGTAGTGGATAGATTCAGAAAATATGCTCACTTGTCAGCTTAAAACCTCCATTTTATGCTATTGTGGTTGCTGATGTTTTTGTAAAAGGAAATGGATGTTATGCTCATCAGGTTCTCTGTAAATGGTGAATTTTGTGTTTGCAACGTGACTGACAGTGAACATGCACCTAGTTTGGTCATTCAACGGATACTATATTTTTTTATTACACATACTTCAGCTTCAACAAAGGAAGTACAACTTAGCAATTAACATCAGTAACTGGTGATGAAGACAAAGGAATTGATCCTTTCTTCTAGGCATCCACAGAAAACTTAGCATCCAGACGAGAGAATTCCTTGAAGAAGGCCTTGAAATGCTCATAGGAATGCTTGACATCATCAACAGCACACATTTCTCGTATGCTGTGCATTGAAAGTTGCGGCGCACCGACATCTACTGTGCGAATCCCAACACCGCTTGCCAGGATCGGACCAATGGTTGAACCGCAAGCCATGTCATTGCGGACAACAAAATCCTTAAGTCATAAGATTTTCTAGTTTAATGTTGATTCAATTAACAAAGTAATAGGATCGGAGTGAAGAGTACAGTTGTATCATGAGATAGGGAGACAACAGACCTGTGTGGGAAGGCCATGCTTGAGAGCTATCTCCTTGAATATTGAGGAAGTGACCGAATTGGTTGCATAGCGTTGATTTGCATTGTGTTTCACTACAAGCCCCCCGTGTAACTTTGGTTGATGATTGTCCTCATGTTTGTCCTGAAATAGATGATATAACAAGGTAAATATTAATAATTCAGTAATAGATCTAAATCCAAACTGTAAAAACATGAGCAGACGTACCATATAATTTGGGTGTAGGGCATGAGCCATGTCAGCAGAAACTAGGAAACTTCTTTGTATTGCTTTTGGAAGCAACTGCAAAGATGGGGAAAGATGGTGGACAAGTCTAGCAATAAGAACTGAATTCTAATAAAACTTCTTTCAATATAACCGGAGATCAAACCTACACTCCCAGCTAATGTGGCATTAATTGTCAAGAAAAAGAGGAACTGAAAACTATGGTATTTTGAATCAATTTTACAACAATAAAAGACAAGAAAGGTGATATCATCATTCAGTTATTAACATGCAAGTCCTACAGTTAATTTTTTCATTCCAGATCCCAACAGCGATAAAAAAAGATGAACAATAACCTCAAATAACTTTTCTAAAAACAGACAGAACACTAAATATCAAATTCCCCAAAAATTAATACAAAGCTTGAAAAACTAATCACCTGGGACTCTGAGTTGAAGGCGCTGGTGATGCGTGATAGAGCATCTAACATTACAGGAGAGCCAGCTCCTTGAGCTGAATCAGATCCAACCTCCTCATGATCAAACAATGCCACCATTCTAACACCAGCTTCATCTTCGAGGTCACTTGAAGATGTAGAATCTATCAACCCCTGATATAAAGATAATGACAATCAGAAGCCATAAACTGTTACTCATGAAGGCGTATTTCGCACTTAAGCAATGACAATGGTCCAACAAAGAAGATGGTTCAAGTTAGTTAATTCCAAAATGTATAAAAGTAGAGAGCTAATTAAAATCTTAAAACATCAAAATTATGAATTATACTCCAATTAGAACCCATCGAAAAATAACAGAAGAATAAAATAAAATGACTTACGTTTTTCCTCACAGCTCTTCTCATTCTCAACTATGCTTTGGTACATGAATCGCAAATTATGAGAACATTTTGCTTATAGATTATGATGGTCATTTATATTGTTCAAAAAGCAAAGTCGAAAGAGTTAAAGACAGGAAATGTAGGCAGCGATGTGAATTAAGAACAGGAACTCACATCAGAACGAACGAGATTACATTCCACATGATATTTGCTTAACTACAATCTATTCATTAGGTGATACCTTCAGAGAACAAAATGAACTGCAGAGATTGTCAAGCCTTCCAGAGAAAATAAATTCCTTTGCAGCACCAGCTATTAAACTTGGTTGAGTATCACAAGCTTGCAATTCAAAGTCACATATAGCTTCTGGCTGGCATCCGATCTGACTTGCAACCATCTAGAAGGAAGCAATACAAAAACACATAAGAAAAACAGTTCAATCACCATCACATCAGACTAGAGGTTATCAAATGGTGGAGGTCACAAAAAGGAAAACATGATCAGCAAGAACAAAAAAATGACATCCTCAGGTTCAATTAAATTACTAACATCTAATAAAAGCGGGTGATGCTTGGAGCTGTTTGCAGTTGATCCCTTATCAGATTTTGTTGCATCAGCTTCACTTCCACTAGGACCATTTTCAGCAACATTCTTATTGACTTCTGCCTGCGAGGAGAATTTTATTAAATAAAGAAACTGTACTAAAAGAATGTAAATGCCTAACATGATTGGTAGACGATAACAGATTTCCTTTTATTAGAGTTCAGGATTCTTGGAGAACATATAATTTTGTCAAGAATGTGCAACTTTTGCAGCCTGTGCCAAGTCTTTCTACACGTCTTGTGGTCCACGACTAGATTTACTCAATAAAAAACATACCTATTAGGAAAGAATGATAACAAAGAACATAATACATAAAATTTTCCCAAGTGTCTAAGAAGTCGTAAAGTGGTAAGATTGTGAAAAGTTGAAAAATGGGAAATGCTTCTAGTTTAGGATAGGGCAGGCCAATTTGTTCTAAAGGAAAGTTAATGATGAAATCATGAAAGCTTGGGTGCCTCAAATCCAAGTAAAGAAGAAACAAAATCAGCTGAATTAAGTTTGTGGATAGGAAATATAGGCACAAAATTAAAAGCTAGAAAGCTTGTACAATTGAAAAAAGTACCTTAACTAATGTTGCCAAAACGGGGACGAGTTGAGTCTGAGTGTTCACTTTAAAACCATCACTATTAACTCCCCTATCCAGAGCATAAAAAGACATGGAAATCATAACCAAGTTCAACTGAAAGAAGGAGTACAGTATGCAAGACTTTCGGTTATGACCAGATCACCAATCTAACAAGCAAGCACCAGTTTAATATAAACCAACCTATCTAAGTGAATTGCCAGGGTGGGAACACGCATGATGGGCTCCTGAATTCTAACTAGCTTATGTGAGTACGAAACAGAACCACCATTTTCTTCCCTTACTATGACTCTTCCTGCTACTGTCAAGTCACGGTCGAACCAAGTATGCCACAAACCACCTCCATATGTTTGGACGCCAACCTCCAAATACCCACCTTTGGTTACCTGACCAGTCCATCCAATTCTAAGAGCAGTCAATATAGACTCACATAATATACACAAATAATAAGATTGAAGGAAACAAGATGGGAAAAGTGTAAAGGCTATAGAACCTTAGAAACAGGCTTCAACTTGAGGCAAGGACTATCAGTATGAGCACCTACTATGTAGAACCCGTTCCCAGCAACATATCTATGCGCAATAACAAATTATCAGAAGCAAAAGATCGCAAACTTCTGATATTGATCCTGTAAATCAACTGAAACGAAAACCAGAAAAGAATTGTTGAGCTAGATATTAGCTAAACACGTAAAGATACAAACTTTTTGCCAATAGCGAAAGCGACAATGGTGGAGTAATTCCTCGTGAAGAAGTATCGCTTGCCGGCCTCCAATTTCCAGTCTTCCCTCTCAGAAACCTGCTCGTATCCCGCATTCTTCAATCTTCTCTTTGCTTCGTCTGAAAAAAAAATCAACCAAAAATCACTTTCACACAGAAGCTTAAATTGAAAAGGAAAAAAAAACAGAGAGAGATAGATAAAATGCAATCACGTCCTTTTCCATTTGTAGGAGAAACGTATGTTATGAAAGAAAGGGAAGTGATAGTTTACCG
Organism: Erythroxylum baracoense; assembly: GCA_025629805.1. NCBI lineage: Eukaryota > Viridiplantae > Streptophyta > Magnoliopsida > Malpighiales > Erythroxylaceae > Erythroxylum > Erythroxylum baracoense. Next base: position 26,113,643 of record JAOTAY010000007.1, on the reverse strand, counting down.
ACGGCGTGAAAGGCGGTAGGAGAAGCGTTTAGGAAATCGACGAGTTCGCCGGCGACGGAGATTGCTTCTCCCTTTGCCATTTTTGTTTGCCTAAGACTTATGACTTGAGCTTTTGCATTGGAGTCAATATATACACAGGTAAAGAAATAATCTTTTTCCTGTGATTTAAGAAATTCTTAAAAAACTCTAATCATTAAATTTTTTATTTTTAAATTTTTATTTTTAAATTATACTTCAATTAATGTAAATTATAAGTCACGTGAATACCATCAAATTAAACCAAACTAATTAAAATTGATTTAGCTTAATAATTTGTTTTTTTTGAAAAATTGTTATAATTATTTTAAAATATTAATTTAAACTTAGTTTAATTGTTTTAGCTCGGGTTTAAAAACTAAGCAGATTTACCATCTTAGTGATACTTAATTTATTCATATCTAATTTTCATATTGCATGCATTTTATTATTATTTTTTAATCAAAACCTAAGGTAAAGAAATTTTTGAAAATATTTTAAAAATTAAGAAAATTTTTAAAAGTTTATAAATTAGAGGGTGTTATGTCTTTTATCTTATATAAATTTTTGCTCATTTACAAAGTGAAGACTTATAATTTTGACCATAATTTACTCTTATGTTAAGTTTTTACTTTGGAGGTAGTTAATATTTACAGTAAATTAAGAGAAACAAAGCTTAGGTAGCTTGAACATATTAAGAGAAGACTTCATGATGTTTCGGTAAAAAATGCGAGGAAGACTTAAGAAGAATTATGAGAAGATAATAAGATATAATATGACCCTACTAGAACTTACCAAAAACTTAGCCTTCAATAGAAAATTTTAGTAATCTAAAATACGGATAGATGATCTTATGTAGAATGATCCTTCTTGAAGATGTTAATAGGTCGGGTCGAGCCCGAGTTGACCTCAGTTACTGTGGGCCGCAGGCCAGCTTCCCTCCGGCCCGTAGTCAGCCCATGGCTTGGTGGGGCACGAGCAGGTCGGACCAGTCCCGGTTCGTCTATATTTTTTAATTAAAAATAATACAAAACGACGTCGTTTTGGACAAAACGATGTTGTTTTGTCCAAAATGACGTTTTCTCCAAAACGACAGGGAGCGCGGGCCAACTATGGTCGGCCAGTGGCCCAGCCCGAGTAGACCATAGTCGACCCATAGCCAGCCCATAGCTCGTCAAACCCAGACAAAAAATAGACTGAACCGAGCAAAAATTGTCATCCCTAATCCTTCTCTTGAAGAGGTATTTCTATTTTCATAGACCTTTTGTAACTTTTTTCAATTCTTGTGCCATGTATTTAACTTAAATACTTTGGTTTGTAATACTTACTTCTCTAATTATTTTATTTATTTTTTCCATCTTTTTCTTTTAATTACTTGTTTACTTTATTTACTTATTTATTTATTTACTTTTATCATGTTTTATTTTATTTTATTTTATTTTATTTTTACTTTTAACTTATTTATGTAGTTATTTATTTACGTATTTGACTATTGTTTTTTCCAAATCGTTTTAAAAACTTTTTTTCTTTTCTGTGAGACAATTGAAAACAATTTCTTCGTTAGCTAGAAGTACATTTTCGTATTTTTTGTCTTCTCTAAGCTCTGCATCTAAACAAAATTTTTATTGAAATACTGTTATTAATACTGTTAAGTTACCGCGTACTTGTGTTGAAAAGTTTGATTGTCATGCTATTGTTTTAATTTTATAATTTTTCAAAAAAAATTGTGCTTAAATTATAAACTTTTTAAAATTCTTCTATAACTTGTTAATTAATAATATGCAAATTTATAAAATCAGTTGACAAACTTAATTAAAGAAATAAAAATTCTTGACCTAATGGATTATAAGTTTTTTGTACTAATTGAACCACCCTTAGGACATTTAATATAAATTATAATAGGTCAAATTCGGGTCTAACCCTAATTCAAAATTATTTTAAATTTAAATCTAAATTTAAGTTTGATCAATTTGAAATAAGTGTATTTATATTTTATTTTGAATCTCTTTTTAAAATTTAAAAATGTTTTATTTCATTTTTTAGGCTAAATATCATATTTAACTTAAATTTTTTATATTTTCTGAATTACATAAAATTGTTAAAAAAATTATGTCAAGCCAAATTTTGAATTCATATACTCAAATATTTAAAATTGGTATCAAATTTTGTTTACTTATCATAATTCCTAAATTTGTATTCCAACTTAGTTTAATCATATTTAGTTGGTTAAATTTGGTAAGTATAAGATATTTCTCTATTTCCCAATGTACAAATGAATTGTAATTACGTAAGTAGAACCTTTGAGTGGAGTGGCATCAGGCATGGCGTGAGATCCACTCCAACGCAGAATAAAGGGAGCTAGAACCTTTGAGCCAGCTTGCTTTTCCTCCTTTATCTGATAAAACGTACAGACAATTTTAAGATAATATGCTTTCAAGATCAAAACATTCTTTTTACTGTCCTTTAGGCCTGTTTGGTTGGCAAAGATTCTTGTTTGAAAAAATAATCTTTTTCTAAAAATTTACATTATTATGTTTGGTTCATTTTTTTGAGTAGTTAGGAAAGTAAAAATTTTTTCAATTTAAGAAAAGTAGTAGCACTTTCCTTGGATTCTAAATCCCACAATTCTCTTAGTATTTAGATTACTTTCCTCAGGAATTTAATATAAAAAATATACTAGTTAATTCAACATTTCCTTCTCTTTCAACTCTTTTATAATAATAAGTAATTTGATGATGATAATGATGATGATGATGATATAACTAATACAATTAATAAAATTAATAATAATAAGAATAATAATAAGTAGAATAATAATAATAATAATAATAATAATAATAATAATAATAATAATAATATAATAGTAATAATAATAATATTATTATTAAAAATAAAAATAAAAATAAAAATAATTGATAAAATTAATAAAATTAATAATTAGTTGAAAATTAACAATTATTATTATTATTAATACGAATAATAAAATTAATAAGAATAATAAAACTAATAATAATAATAACAATTAAAAAATTAATAATAATAATAAATAAATAAACAAATAAGATAAAATAAAATAAAATAAAATATTATTATTATTAATAAATTCTTTATTATTATTAATTTTCTTCTTTTTCTTCATAATAATAATAATAATAATAATGATGATGATGATGATGATGATAATAATAATAACAATAAATAAATAAATAAAATTAATTATAATAAGAATAATAATAAGTAGAAAGGTAATAAGAATAATAATAAGTAGAAAAGTAATAATAATAATAATAAAATTAATAAGGATAATAAATTTAGTAGTAGTGGTATTTTAGTAATTGGAAATTGCTCTTTAATCCAATTTGAATCAAAGCAAGCTTACTCATTTTTTTGAGGTAAATTCAAAATTATTTGAATTGTATAATCGTCAATTACTGACATTGATAAACGACCTAAAGCAGTTTGATTATAATTTAATTCGTGACGAAGTAGTAGTAGTAGTAATAATAATAATAATAATAATAATAATAATAATAAATGTAATTGATACAAATAATAAATTTAGTAATAATAAAATTAATAATAAGTAGAAAATTAATAATAATAATGAATAATATTAAGAATAATAAAACTAATAAGAATAATAAATTTAATAATAATGCACTATTTGTATTTTTATTTTCAATATTAGAAAAAATTTGATATTTGATTTAAATTTTAAGTTTTATCTTGGTTCTCGTTTGAGTTTTTTAGTATTTTTCAATACTATATTTATGGTATAACAATATTATATGATTAGAATGTCATGAATGAAAAAAATTAACATTTAATAATATAACTTGTATTACAAATTAACATTATTTAACGATTTTAATTTTTATATAATTCGTAGGGATATAATTATAAACACAAGTCAAAATTAAATTACATTCCATGAAATGCTGTTACATACCAAACACTATAATAAGAATCTACCTAACTTTCCTATTAGAATTCTTATAAGTATCAAAAAATATGAATATCTTTACTTTCCATAGATTTATTTTACGAAGAATCAGATTCCAATTTTACTTACTTTCTCACCAACCAAAAAGGGCCTAAGGGTCAAGGAGAAAAGCCTAATTTTGACCGCATCTTTCGACATCTGATGGTACCGAAAGGTATAATAGATTTCAAAGAAGTTCACTATATGTGCATTAGGTTCCTCGTTCATTAGTCCATAAAATTGCACATTTTGTTGAAGCATGTTTAGGAGGGTTAGTTTAATTTCAAATGATGCTGCTTATAAGGGTGGCCTAGCTACTCCTTGGTTAGCTGCATTTAACTCTAGTCTTATGAAGTTCATAAGGGTCTATTGTTGACATCCTTGGTTCGCTTCGTGGTCCAAATCTTCTTCTTTTTCACGCCGAGCTTTCCTAATGGATCGTTCTAGTCGAGTGATGTATAAATATACGGTTTTAGCTGCACGACTCGAACTTCTCGTGATTCTTGTATTCATGCAAGAGCACAATTCAGAAATGGAAGAAAGAATGAAAAATTAAATTAAAAAATAACCAAACGCCTTAAACTATAAAACTAAACTAATCGCCTCCCCGACAACGGCGCCAAAAAACTTGATCATGATTTTCCAATTATGTAAGTTCTAATTAATAACCACAATAGTCCACAAGCGTATGGGTCATTCGCGTAGTACCTAAGGTGTCGATCCTACAAGGAGGGATAATCTATTCCTAAAATCTAAGGACAAAACAATTCGTAATAATTCAATATGTAACAAAACTAAGGCAAGAATTTAATTCAATCACACAACTCAATTCCAAGAATCAATTATGAAAATATTAACAATGTAGCAATTGCAACGCACACTCAAGAATTAACCTAAAGGAACTATCAATTAAGAGAAAGGGGAATCTTTAACCTATCTTTAACGCTAACCTAATCGATTATGGATTATTGGATTATTGGTCCTAAAAGATCCTAGGGTTGATTACTCTCTCTCGAGTTATAACCATTAACCCTAAATTATAGACCCTAATCAGATTATGGAAAATTGCAATTTCTCAATTAACAATCTATCCAAAACCCTAATTAGATCTGAAGTTGTCCAATAAACTATCGAGAACCTATGTGAGATCTCTCTTCACACAATTACCAATTTGATTCATTTCTTATTCTTATTGAATCACCTAACTCTCATTAGCCCAATTTAATTATTTTTCATTTGATTCTCCCTCTCAATCTATTACCGAATTATGCAATCACAGAAATCAATCATAATAATTCTAATAAACATAAATCTATCAGATTTTATTAAATCAAAAATTAAAAAACTCAAAGGTGATTATAGAACATCTCAACATTCATAATCCTATCATCAAACTGCTATTTCCAATTCTATATAATAATAAAAATGGAAAATAATAGGAAATATGATTCTAAACGGAGACTGGAGGCAGCAACATCGGAAACTTCTAATTTGGGAAGTACGTCGATATCGACTTCTTCTCCACTTCTCTCTTCCTTCTTCTCTTTTTCAATCTCTCAATAATTATCTCTAAGGTTTCTCTCCAAAAGTGACTGATGCAAAATCTCCTTCATCTTTTTTGTCTTATTCTTTATATACCTTTTATGTTCTAGGTAGCCCTAGGATTTTTTAAGAGTTTAAAAGGTCCAAAAACTCCCTAGAAACTTGACGTTTTTGAGTGTCTGTGCGTCTACCCAATGCAGGCCACAATCGTAGGCCACATCTAAACTTTCTGTCACGATCGTGGTAAGTAAACCACGATCATGGGCCATGTCCTGGGCTTCTGTCACAATTGTGGCCCATATGCCACAATCGTAGGCTAACTTCAGTGCTTTTGTCATGATCGTGGTTTATTGTGCCACGATTGTTGGTAGTTGTTTCGGCCAGAGTGTCTCCAAAACTTCTCCATTCTTCGATGTTGACCTTGAAACACTAACAAAGACATCAAGGTACCTCAAAAACATAATAATTAAGCTCAAAGACTTGTACTAACCCATAAGAACACTTAAACACAAATAATTAACAAATAAACACAATTCTAACCTAAACACATACTAAACGATTGAATTAACAATTAACTACATATCGAATTAAGCCTTAAAACATGATGCAATTCACACTTATCATTATCTTATTTAGGGATTGCTATGTTTTGATACTATTTATGATTTATTTAATCATAGGTTGTCTAGTTGGTAGTAATTGGATGTAGCATGAACTATATAGAGGTAGTTGACTGATCAAGATAGGATTCATCACCCTAAAGTAATTAGGGAGAATGTTCTGTTGTTCTTGATTAGTATTAATTTGGGAAGTCTTTGGCCAAGGTAGAATGACGTTTTATAAATAGTTTACAAGTGTCATTATTAAATCAATAGCTAATGGCAGAGAACTAATATGATTGGACTTAAAATAGAGTAGATATTAATTTCATGCTTTGCATCTAGTTGGAACATTGAATGCTGAAAGTATTGAATTATACACAAAAAGGTTAATAAAAACTACTTTGACATTCCTAAGTATTTAGGTGGTCATGATGCGGTTCTAAATGTTAATCTTGACTAATGATTATAAATTGTTTAATTAGAGAATTAAAGATAAATTAAAAGGAGTTTTAATTTATCTAATTCTAATTATGAATTATAATTATAATTTATAATCATTGCTAACATATTTGGAAACCTAATGGGTCTCACATAAAGAACGAGTTGAAGAGAGCAAAGTTATTTTAAACAAGTTGGACTTGATAATAAAGTTTGAGAAAATTTATCATTAAATATGAAATATTTAGTAAATAAGGATCAATATGAGATATCGAATCTAATTTGAGTATAATTGGTATTTAATTAGAATTATTTGTAATTCTAATTAAAGTTTAATTGAAATTAGAATTTAATTTCAGTTAAATTACTAAAAGGTCCAAAATATATTATAAATAAACTTAAGTTCTATAAAGCTAGCACTTCTTGCTTAATCCTCTTAGTAAGTGTTACATAATTCTCTCAACTTATTATGTAAATATCGTTAGAAGCTAGAAATTTGTGCAGTTATGGTAGTTGAGACAGATCAATTTTAAAATTGGTTCAAAGGATACAACAAGATAAGGATCAAGCTTCGGAATAAGGTATAAATTAAGTTTCCATTTTATTATGATTTGTGTTAATCATTTTATAGAATTAAAGAGATCTTGGTTTTCGAAAAATCAAAAGTTACAAAAAAGTTTCATAATTATTCAGCTATGGTCAGTATCAGATCCTGTCCCGATTTTCCAACATCAACATGAATGTAATCTAATATTGCCTTTGTCCTACGCACAACCTTTTTAAAATAAACTCGACATTGTTTTCCGAAAACATAATGCTCACAAAAAATTAGAAGTCTTGTGTCCCCGAAAACATAATGCTTACAAAAAAAATTAAATGTCTTGTGTCCCCTAAGTAGACCCCATTTGTATAAAGTAGTCATTCCCTTTTCATTCATGTGCCTTAATAGCATATGTCACAACTTGGTCTGATCTACTATTGATTGCTCTAAAGGAGAAGTTGTTGTAGCTAAACCTATCATTGTTGTTCCCTACAAAATATACAAGGTACTATATTTGACTCACCTCATTACCACTAGTGTACCTTTGGTAATTCGAAGTATTTCACCTGCACAGCTATACTTGAAACCTTTCGAGTCTATAACTCCCAAAGAAATCAAGTTATTTTTCAATTTGGTGCATGTCAAATATCATCTAAAGTTCTAATTGAATCATCATGCAATCTAATCTATTGAACCAATGCCCATTTCCTTGCAAGATGTGTGGTTTCCCATTAACACACTTTCACCATCTTTTTCCTCATAGGTTATGAAACAATCTTGATTGGGGCATATATGATAAGAGCACCCTAAATTCATAACCCAATTATTCTCTAAATATGCTTCATCAATCACTTATGCAGTGTTTGGTTCCTGTCCCCATGGGTGGGGACAGATGACAGGGACACAAAAATCCTGTGCCTCAACTTATTTGCCTATGTCTCCACCCAATTTTGTCCCGACTCCAGAGACAAGGACAGTAATTTTTTGTGACTTTCATGACTGTGATACAAAAATGCAGAGACAGAGACAGAACCAAAAGATATAGGTGAAATGTCAGAAATGCCCTCCCTTCAAAACGTAAAACAAAACATAATTTAATTAAATATAATGTAATGTAA
>JAOTAY010000007.1:26050582-26065707 GCA_025629805.1 Erythroxylum baracoense | reverse complement strand
TGGACCAACCGGAGCCCCACCCAGTTTCACTCTTCACGTTGCCACTGTTTCATGTATTTGGGTTCTTCATGTTGATAAGAGCTGTGGCGATTGGTGAGACGTTGGTGATGATGGAAAGATTCGATTTTGAAGAGATGCTGAGAGCCATAGAAAAATATAAGATATTGTTCATTCCGGTGTCGCCGCCGTTGATTGTGGCCTTCGTGAAATCGGAGTTAACCAAGAAGTATGATCTGAGCTCCTTGATGGGTCTTGGTTGCGGCGGAGCTCCGCTGGGTAAGGACGTCGCCGAGAGGTTCAAGGAAAAATTTCCGCACGTTGAAATTGGACAGGTACGCCATTTTTGCCATACTTACCTTTGATTGATATGCCTCAAAGTGGGAAATTCCCATTACAAGATGTTTACTATATTTAATGTTTTGGAAAAAAAGAATTTATATATTTGATAATCTACTAATTCTTTAGTAACAAATAACTATGAATTCTTTAAAAATCAGATCAAAAGTTAAAGTTAAATCGAATTTAAATCAAATTATTATAATTAAAAATTAAATAAATTTAAAGAATTTAAAATATAGTTGAAAAAAATTGTAAAAAAGTTTAATTAAAAACAAGATTGTTAAATGAAAATTTATTTATTTATTTTACTTTTAAAGAACTTATTAATTTATAAAAATTAACCAATTAATAAATAAATTGTTCAGATTTTAACAATAAGAGATATTAAAGTAAATTGAATCAAAAAATTAAAAACTGAACTAAAATTAAACAGTGATCTATCCAACCACAAATTATTAATTTAATTTTAACTTTTTATGTTTCTTTCTAATAATACGGGTGGAGGATTTTTTAAATATATAAATTTCACATAAATTAAGGTATGAAAGGATTTTTATATAAAAATTTTCTAATTTAATATATTAAAATCTTTGAGTTAGAAATATAAAAAAGTATTAAAATCACTTTAATATCATTAATTTTTTAAAATGTTTTATAATAAATAACATTTTTATTGTAAAAAGTTACACAAAATTCAATAAAGGACATTCACATTACATTTTCTTTTTCAGCGGATTTAATGCTTCTTATTTTTATATTTTATAAAAAAATATCATCTATTATATTATTTTTATTTGTTTATTTATTTATATATATATATGTATATATATATTTTATTAAAAAATTAATTTTACATTATTTTAAATTAATTATTATAATAGAAAGATGAGTAAGAGTTTTAAAAATATAAGGACAATACTAAAAGAAATTGTCAAATCTATAGACCCCATGTACCCTATTTTTGTAGTGGCTGATAAAGTTTTCATACTTTTGGATGTAAAATAATATTGGTGTGACATTCTACCAAATGCATTGCTTGATTACTTGCTGTAAGTGCTGCCTGTGGTCCCGCATTACTCACATCTTTTAGGTCTTATTGTTATCCATTTCACGATTAAAACATGTGTACCTTTCTTTTGTTTTAGCTTAACCGTGCTAGAAACTTAACCCGGTTATTTTAACTTTTTGATTCGATTTAATTTAATACTTTTTATTATTAAAAACTGATCAATTTATTAATTAATTAAGTTTTGTAAATTAAAATAGACTGATTAATTATTATTTAGTAATTTCCTTTGTCAATTAATCTTTAAATTTCTTATGAGTAAGAATAATTTTCTTTAATTATTTTTTAAATTCTTTAATTTTATTCGATCTCTAACCAATTTTATGACATTTGGTTAAACCTTAAATCTCTTATCTTATCGGTTTAACTTCCTGTTTTTAAAACATTTGTGTTATCTTATGAATGAAAATTTCAACTCATTCATTAAAATAGTTATTCAAGTTGAATTAGATTGACCTTGTTAAACTTGAGTCTCATTCAAAATTAAGTCAAATTCTAAGTCAACTAGTTGACATGAGATTATATAGGACCAGGTTTAATAGTCAAGTTTTTGAGTAATGAGTTCCCTTTCTGGGATTGTCTCAGGGATATGGTTTGACGGAGACAACAGGAGCAGCTACTAGAATGATAGGACCTGAAGAGATGAACCAATATGGTTCTGCTGGACGCTTGGGGGAGAATTTGGAAGCCAGGATTGTTGATCCTGTAACAGGAGAGTCTTTGCCTCCTGGCCAGAGAGGAGAGCTGTGGTTGAGAGGGCCAACTATCATGAAAGGCAATTGTTCTTGTCTACTACTTAGTTTGCTCCAAGTTATTCCCTTTTTGGTTCATCTGCTGAAGTTCTAACTGATAATTGGGGTTCTTGCTGTCTGTACTGCAATTTCTTACTCCTCCTTTTTCAAATCTCATTAATTTGCATCGAATTATAAGATCAGCTGCTAACTAATGAGAGTCTTAGATTTTACTGGTCAATCTGATAGAGAATCTGATAAATAATACAGCCCCTCTTGATTGAATAACATATGTCCGAAGCTTTGATGCTTAAACCAAAAGCTTGTTCTTTAGCGGGAAGAATGGTTGTCCCTTGCAGGTTATGTAGGGGACGAGAAGGCAACAGTTGAAACCTTAGATTCAGAAGGATGGTTAAAAACTGGAGATCTTTGCTATTTTGACTCGAATGGCTTCCTCTATATCGTGGATCGGCTAAAGGAATTAATAAAATACAAGGCATACCAGGTAAGTTTTTGGTTGCTTCAAGCCTATGCATAATGAAAAATATAACAGTTGGTTTCAGTTAGATAGTCAGTATAATCTCATATATTTGATGAATTTTCAGGTACCTCCAGCAGAGTTGGAGCAGTTACTTCATTCCAATCCTAAAATTGCGGATGCTGCTGTCATTCCGTAAGTGTTGTTTAGGATATCTCAGAAAGTTGTTTTGGTAGATATAACAGTTTCAATAGTTTCTTGATTGTAATATAATCTTAACGTTCATTGTTATGCAGGTATCCTGATGAAGAAGCAGGACAGATTCCTATGGCATATGTGGTGAGGAAACACGGAATCGATATTACAGAAGCTGAAGTTATGGATTACGTCGCGAAACAGGCACGCTTGCTTCTTACCAACTATTCACATAGTCTGAAACATTTCATTGACAGATATAGCAGTAACTGGTTGATCTAAAACCAAACCTTTTGGCAGGTTGCACCGTATAAGAAGATAAGACGAGTGGCTTTCATCAATGCTATTCCCAAGAATCCTGCAGGAAAGATCTTGAGGAGGGAGCTGATGAATCATGCTCTATCTGCTTCTTCATCTAAACTGTAATTCATCTACAGAAAATGTTGTAAAACTGTCACAGGTTTTTTTTCGTAACCTGACAGGCACAGCTGCTACAAAGCCGTTCTTTGATTGCTTCTGTTAAGAAATGTTGAAAGTGAAATCAATCCAAGTATATTATACCTATAAGCTGCAATATAGTTATTGCATTTGGCTCCTGAAGACCAACTATTGAGAAATAATTTGTAATAAAATTATAAATTAAATGAAAGAAAGGAATGTCACTTAGTGTTGGTAATATTGGTCCGATTCATATGATATCTCTTATCTTAAGCTATAAATTGTTAGGTCACTGAGGTTTAACTTCCTTCAACTACCTCCACCTTCACTCTTCCATTTTCAGATCCAAGGTGAATTTTGATTTACTATTCTTCTTCTTCATAGGAGATCCAAAGGATGCTTCTACTCTTTCTTCCGTTAGGCTTGTTATTACACGATCAGCTCTATATTGTCAATATAGACATGCATAAAAAGTTTCAAGTCGCAGAGTAAGGCAAGTTTCATTGTTAAGGATTGTTGAAGATTAGCAGAGCAATCTGATTAAAGGGCCTTTTACATATTTGGATTTATTTGAGTTTTCATTTTCTGGTGGTGAGAGCCTTCTTGTTGTTTTTGTAAGATTATGAAGGTATAAACACATTTTTCTTCTTTGGGTTCTAAGGATTGGATGGAGACTTAGACTTAATTCGATCAAGTTTTGGAGTAGTAAAGCCTAATCGATCTCTGTTCGAGTTGAATAAATAAAATTTGATTGGAGTTTGAACTACATATGAATCAACTAATTGCAAAATGATAATTTTTGGTATGATCAAACAACAACATTAAATGATGTTGCTTATGGAGAAACAGACATAGCCTGAACATGGTGTATACTGTTTCAGGTATTGGTTGAAGCTTTAAATGGTTCTCTAGACCAAGAATGTTGACTTCGACCAAACATAAGACACGAACCTAACTGTCAAAAGAAGCTATTAACATTAACAGCCATTTCCCAAAAAGAAGTGATTTCATTTTCAGTAGATCCTCCCCTAACTTCAAAACAATGCTATCCATAGAACTTCAAAATAAGACTTGAGATCTAGTAGTGGTCTTTAAACTTTAATATTTGGAAATTCTTAAGAAGCCTCTTCTAATCACTAGAACCACTCCTAGAAGGCATCATGTCTCTTTTTTCTTTCTTTTACTTGGTATCTATTCCTTGCTTGATATGCACTACAAAGAACTAAGACTAACCATATGGAACCTATGTTCTCTGTTCTACTTTCACTCTAGTTACTGTATAGCACATGTGAAGGATCTAATCTCATATAGCAGATTAGAACCAAACCTCAAAATAGTGAAACAATCAACAAAACCAAAATACCATTTTCTTTTTAATCTACCAAATCTAGTAGCTATTGCCATTAAAACTGCTGTTTTGAGGTACCTCATACCTGTACCTGTAACCTCCTGCATGCTATTTACCTACCACTCCATTGCAAGACGTCCGAATGGTCGTTGGCCTAAGAAAATCAAAGGGTCAGTCTGTTGACTTCTTTACTTTCCTTCATTGGCCTTCCTTATTAAAGCCACAACATTCTTGCTCCTCTCTCCGTTTCTGTGCTCTTTCTCTCTGTTCTTGTTTTGCTCCAAAATGGGAGAACCAGAAGGTTCGCTGGCCTCAGCAGAGACACCGCTCATGGAATCGGACGAACAAAGGGAAACCCACCTCGAAAATTCCCTCAACCACTTAGAAAACTTCCTCAAAGTGTTTGGGTTTTGCCAGTTCTCGTTTCTAAGCCTCGCTCTCTCGTGGGCCTCGTTTCTGCTTCTGGGTGTTGCTCTTCCACTCCTTATCATCGTTTATCGTCGCTGTTCTCACTGTGAACATTACGTTATCAGGAAGTTCGAGCTTCAGGTTCTGGTGTTACGCTCTCTCGCTGCCGCCGTTTCCCTAATCCCCATGTCCAAAAACCTGAGGAAGTACGGTCTCAGGAAGTTTCTCTTTGTCGATCGATCCCATGGCCATATGGATCAGTTCCGTGATGAATATATCAAGAAGATCCTTGTAAGATAAACCCATAAATCTTTCTTTCCCACTTTGCTCCATTTAGCCGAGAATTAGATTTCTAAGTACTGAAAGATTCAATCTTGGTTAAATTAAACTCAAGAAGATCAAACAATGGGACGATTTCTTCGGGGAACTTAACAATTTCTCTCTCTTTTACTGGTTGTGTGAGAAAAATAATTGATCTTGAAGTTCTATTTGTGCAGGGTTTCTTCAAGTGGTTGGTCATATGGCTATTACCCTGTCTGCTCTTGAAGGTTGTTCGTGAAATCGTTCTGGTTCTACACTTTCACCAAGAATGTTGGTGGCGGTCTGTCGCTGAGCTTTTTGGTTTGATCCTCTCGTGGACGTATTCTATGACCATCTTCTTGTCAGGATGTGCTTTGTTCCATTTAGTTTGCAACTTGATGGTGATACACTTCGAAAGCTATGGCAAGCTTTTGGAAAGTGATTTGGAAATTTCAGAGTATATCGAAGAACATATTCGCTTAACTCATTGTCTATCGAAGATAAGTCACAGGTTCAGGATATTTTTTCTTCTTGTGCTTTTGGCTTCCACGGCTACTCAGTTTGTGGCTTTACTTCAGACCACAGGGAATGGTCAACTTGTCAATCTCATCAATGGTGGCAATTTTGCAGTAAGTACGAAACTAGTATGCATCTTCCATCACACTTCATATGAGTTGTGACTGTTGAGGAGGCTCTGATTCTATTCTGGATTCAATATGTTAATATAAATCACTCATGAGTCTTTATCCATATATAGATATTATCTTCCTTTAGCCAATGGTTGGCACTGGATGCTTTCTTTCTGTTTGAGGGCATTGGAATGTACAGACTTGTGGACTCTCTTAAGCTTCATGTTCTATTCTGTAAGTTTTGCAATTGCTGCAGGTGACTGCCATAGTTGAGCTTGTTGGGATTATCATTTGCTTGCACGCAGCCGCAAAGATCACTCGGAGAGCCCAAAGTGTTGCAGCAGTGGCTAGCAGATGGCATTCTTTGGTCACATGTGGCCCTACAGATCCCTCTCAAACGACGATAACCATCAACGGCAGCGGCTCAGAGCCTGATTCATTGCCAATAAGCTATTCAGAAGCCGACTTGGAGTCGTTCGGCTACACGCCAGTGCCCACTAATAGCCAACTAGCTTCATACATGTCTGCATACCACAAGAGAGAAGCTCTCGGTATGTATAACATTAACTGTTCCGATATGATCTTGCCCTTAGACACGGTACATCCTGAAAGGGTGGCTCATTTTCTTTCTTCTTTTTGTAGTTATGTACCTCCAGTCAAACCCTGGGGGATTCACAGTTTTTGGATGGACAATAGATAGAGGACTCCTCAACACTATCTTCTTCATAGAATTGTCTCTCGTTCTATTTGTACTCGGTGAGACATTAACTGTTTCCTAGACTTCCCTTCCCTGAATTCAACATCATTGACAATTAGCCGATGACAAGCAACTGATTTCCATCGCCCGACAACTTGATCATACGGGATTTATCACTAGATACTATTAGTGTGAAAGCACTCGATTGACAGAGCTTGTAAATCGAAAGGAGGTACTTGTACAAAACTATTTGTTAGCCAGGATATGGTTGTGGCAACCCTTCATCTTCGGTATACATTTCAAAAAGACTTTGACATGATCCAAACCAGAGCTACATGACTTGGAGGAATGTCAAGAAAGTTTGTCTGAACATAAATTTGATAGATTCTCCAAGAATTTCAGCTCTCTATTGATCTCAATAAATACATTCTGAAACTAAAATATGTACTTGTCATGTACAGAGAAACGATACAAGGTAAATGAAAAAGACACACAGCGATCTATTCTTGTGAATCTTGGGAATTCGAGCATTACACTGCTCTGTTCTTGGCTCCATCATCGCAAGCCTATTCATTTGCAATGTTGGGCAAAAAGAAGATAAAATGTAACAAGTAATATACATATGGAGAAAAGACATTCATCAGCCATTCACTTGCTTTCGGAAGAAGTCTCGCCACACTGCATGCAGTTCTCAATAGAGCGAACCAGCTCAAGTTCCCTGATAATCCAAAGAACAGAAAAAGCAAACAATTGACAAACTAACTGAAGGCAACGCATGCCAGCCAGAAATGACCAAGTTTCAAGAAGTATGTTACTTGCACATTCTATAATCCTGTTACCACAGGATAACTAATGCCTCCATCAAGAGAACTGATAAGCTTGAAGTTAACTCGTTGCCCAAAAAGCTGATATTACATCATAGGATAAGTATCGAATTATGATAGTTATTCTAACCCCACAGATGCATCCTTTTTCATTGTAGTTCTACTGCATTACATAAGACGCGTGCATTTAATAGCTACTACCACAGATGACATATTTCAATTGGTCAGGGAAGGTTTTCTAATGCATATTCATTTTCGCACGGGTTTCAATTGGTTCACTTGTACGTTGCAGTTTCTGAAATGTAATACTTGTTTGCTGTAGCAAATTGATCACAATGGATGCAAGAACAGGCTGCTATATGAAATGTCAAATTTTTTTAAGATAACGCATTTAAACCCCATCAATCAATATTAGCTTACTAATGAGAGTAATACAAGTGGAGGTTCTATAGCTGGTAAAACACCATCCAAGAACACGATCAATTCTTCACTATTCGAAAAACAAATAAAGAAGAAATTCACTTATGCAAGCTCAAGCCTCCAGCTGACAATAAAAAGAGCTGCCAATACTCAACTATGTACCTCACAGGTGCAATGCCCATACTTTCAAACCAGAAAACCTTCTGACTTAGACCATTTATCTCTCGCAAAAAAAAATACAATAATCAAGAAAACTCGGTGAGATGAAGCTTGATGAATAAAGGGAAAAAGTAAAACAAAGTATGAATTATATAGACTATTTTAATCGAAGTTGATTCAAGGATACAAAGAAAGGGTGTAACATTCAAGGCCTTACATCTCAAATAAGAGTAAGGATTCATTACAATGGCAAGAACAGCTCTGTTTTTTCTCAATACATTCACTGAAGCATTTGTTTACTCCTTTCTACATTCCACCTTTGCTCCTCCTAGGACCTCTACTCGGGGTTATTGAGATCTTAATCCTTCTATGAATATGCCAAAGAAGTGCAACATAATGAGAACATAGCTACATAACGAAGTCTTGTTCAGTATGCTGCTCATATTTTACCAGATCAGCTACCTCCTTTTACCATTCTGTGGGGGTAAAGTGGGCACTAGCTCCTTTGACTTGGGTAAAGGAAATTCATGAAACCAAGGATGATTTAGGACCATATCGGCTGTAATTCTCTGCATGATCAATAAAGCCGATGAGAACACTGACCACAGACAATGTAACTACAAGAACTGAGATTAAACCATTACGGTGATTATCTTCCTGGGTCATAAGTTAGAAGGCTGTTTAACAAGTCAAACCCCAAATCAGAAAGAGCTGGAGATCCTGTGAAAGAAGTTGCAGAAAACTTCTTACGCAGTGTATTATACCTGAAAGAGGATACATATGTCAACAAACTTTTGAAATACATCCCCGGTATTGCAAGCTAACATGGAAAAGAAACATCAGAGATCAAATAGCATACAGATACTTTCGGTTGCCTAACAAAATTTGCTTTTGATCCAGGCAATTTGGAAAACTCAGTCCAAATAATCTCATTTGGTGTTCCAAGTGTTCTGAATATCTGCAGAGTTTAATTTCGAAGATAAATAAAATGAACTTAAATTCGATAGATCTCAAGATAACAAACATAAGAATTGAATTACCTTGTCAAGCTGGTCAATTTAATTTCTCCCCCGGAATAGAGGCTCCTTTGACAACAGTTCAGCCATTATGCAACCCACTGACCACATGTCAACTGCTGTTGAATATTCTTTAGCTACAAGCAGTAGTTCAGGTTCCCTGTAATGAAAAACTTTATCAACCAAGCAAGATTATATTTTGTGTTCTAGAAATAATGAATATCAGTAAAATTAAAATAAAATTAAAAAAGAACATCATTTGCAAAACTGATAAGCAAAACAGTGGAATCATGAAGTTACAAGAGCCGTTCATTCGTCATTGCTCACCTGTACCACATAGTAATCACCAGCGATGTATAAGGCTTCGATGGGCTCCCATACAAGCGTGACATCCCAAAGTCCCATATTCTCAACTCACCCTGTTGCTCGTTAGAAGGTTTGACGTTTTCATATCCCCTATGGAGCACCCAGTTATCATGGAGATGTTTGATACCTTCCAAAAGTTGTAACATCAAGCATTTGACCTCACTTGTGCTAAATGGCTGTTTCATCATCCCCATCACCATAAAAACACTATCAAGGTCGTCCATAACAATTTCTCTTACATTGACTATTGAAGCGTGGTGAAAAGACAACAAAATGTTGATTTCCCTAAGAGCGGTCAAAGGAAAGCCATATTCTTCCAAGTTTCTATCTTTGCCCACAGCCCAGTCCTCTTATATCTAGCTCTGTACACTTTAACATATGTCCCTTCATTGATTTCATTAAGTCTTTCGTACTCAAACACGCTTCTACAACACTCGAGCATATTCACACTTCTAGGAGTAGCATCTTCTGACTCATCAGAATCACAAGAATCACTGATGCATTCTTTTTGCTCACGTTCTGAATCTTCATCACGAATCCTGTCAACTATCATGAGATCACTCTCCAAGTCCTCATCAGAACATTCATCCCTTTCATTGTACCTAGATAGACCTGATAGTGATCCATCCAATGCTTCTGCTAGAAACTCCCCACTCCCAGAACTGAAAGTCTTCCTATACAGACTCTTTCCAGAAATATCTTCGCCACTGGATACTGGAGAATCATTGTCCCATGCCCATCGTCACGCATCTCTGTTAAAACAAGAATACCTTTTTATTAATACACATTACAGGTCAGGGCCGTTACTAGTTTACTCCGTTTCATATAATTTGAAAACAGTCCCTAAATTATCTTTTTTTACACTTACGAGTTAAGACCCATAATTTTGTCTTTTCTCTCCTTTCAGCCAGGCATGTGGCCCGGGCTGTGGCTACCGAGCTACGGGCAGGGCTGCGTTAGCTAAAATAAGAAAATTTCAAAATCACGTCGCTATAAGACCTAACATAGATCTAGATGTAAACATATAAATTGTAATTTAAGGTTGATGATAGGTTGGATTTAGAACTTTAAAACTTAAAAAAGTTCCAACTTAATTAATTTTAATTTAATATGTCAATTTTGATTGATTTGAATTGAGTTGTTATAACAAATTAAAAATTAAAATTTTAATAAGTTCAATTTTCATTGTGTTTAAATATTTTAATTCTAATTCTAATTCGATTGAACGAAATTTGACTTAACACTTAGCACTTAAATAAATTTGTCATTTTTACTAAAATTTCAATTCTTTGATATTTTGCAATAACATTATTTCATGTCTAAAATATGAAAGAAATGAGTGTTTCTATTACGTTCCACTTAATCCCTATTTTATGGCCACATGTCTATAAGGCTAAGAAATATGAACCTTTTCTTCTATTACATAAATCCAATTTTCATTTCATGAAGAAAAGCTATCATTTTTCTCAACAATGTCTTTGCTATTTGATCCAATAGGGTTTCAATAGATAGAAATATGTTTAATAAATACTAGTAACCCTAAGAGAGAGTATTAAAATGAAAAAAGACATTAAATAATGAACTATTGGTTCTAAGCTATCTCTAGCGAAAAATCAATAATTTGAATTGCTTTTCTTGTGTATTTAAACCAACGTTCATATATAAATGTAGGAGTATTTGTTTGGGAAGTAAGAATTTGACATCTCTTCATCAACAAAGTCAAATTACAAATGATGAAATGATTATAATATTATATTCTTTATATAAAGCAATAGAAGTAGCAGTAAGAACTAAGAAGAATAAAGTGGAAGGTGTGATGGAATATGCCTAAATACACTCTCTTTCAAGCGTTATGTTGTATTATATGTTGGTCTACCAAAAACAACCTTTATACTCCACATTATCTATATTTTTAATGATACTAAAATTTCAATTTTTTTCAAATTTAGTTAAAATTATATTTTTAAAGATACTTAACTAAAATTAAAAAATTATTTTTTAGTTTTTAAGTTAAATTAAAATGTTTATCCAAAATTTTCAATTATATTAAAAACTATAAATTTTCTTAGAATTTGGACCTTTTTCGAAATTTGGATCGAATTTTGAATAGTGATCCATCTCTGCAATGTGTCAATGGATGCATCATTCCACCGTATCTTAACAAATTGCACCTCCCGAGACAGGCACAGACTTCAAAACCAGCCCTCAGCTCCTCATTTTATCAACAAACCTGCGTCACTTTTGATTGGCCTTACGCACAAAACACCATGCACTGTTATTTCCATGCCATCAGCCATAACGATAATGCCCGACGTCTCTATCCGCTTGCCAAGCCTTCAACTTTATATAAATTATACATTACCCTTCCCAGAACATCATCAAGAGCAGTGATTGTTTAGTTAGTGGAAAAGAGAGAGAGGCTGTAAAGATGATGGGAGTCGGAACTTATGGTTTCCCTGTACAAGACGCGAGAAAGATCGCTGAAAGTTATGATGTACCTGAAGGGCTTTACATTCGGGGTCGCTATGACCAAGAGTTTGCCAAGATCCTAACCAAGGATGCGTTGCAATTTGTTGCTGATCTGCAGAGGGAGTTTCAAAACCGAATTAAGTATGCAATGGAGTGTCGCCGAGAAGCAAAAAGGAGGTACAATGAAGTAGCTTTACCAGGGTTTGATCCTGCGACGAGGTACATAAGAGAAGGGGATTGGATGTGTGCACCGCCGCCGCCGGCAGTGGCTGACCGGAGAGTGGAGATTACGGGCCCTGTTGAGAGGAAAATGATCATCAATGCACTCAACTCCGGTGCTAAAGTTTTCATGGTGAGTTCCAACACTCGGCAAGTATAGGAGTTCATTAGCTGTTGAACGTGATTATATAAACATAAGAAGACAACAGTTCCAACTTCCAAGTCATGCATGAAGCTTAGGAGAAAGGAACTTGAATTACATAGTTACACAAACTGTTCATTACCTTGGCAATTTTAAAGGAACTGGTCATTTGTTTCTCTTTCACAGGCTGATTTTGAGGATGCACTATCTCCAAGTTGGGAGAATCTTATGAGAGGACAGGTTAACTTGAAGGATGCAGTTGATGGGACAATTACTTTCCATGACAAGGCCAGGAACAGGGTATACAAGCTCAATGATCAGACAGCAAAGTTGTTTGTGCGTCCAAGAGGGTGGCACCTCCCTGAGGCTCACATCTTCATTGATGGAGAACCTGCAACTGGTTGTCTCGTGGACTTTGGTCTATATTTTTATCACAATTATGCAACATTCAGGCGGAATCAAGGTGCAGGGTTCGGGCCTTTCTTCTACCTCCCAAAAATGGAGCATTCAAGGTATGGGTTGAACCTAACAAGCACACCACTTTGTATTGGCATTGAAGGCCATGTAACTTGTTCTTTATGACTATTGCAGGGAAGCTAAGATATGGAACTGTGTTTTTGAGAGAGCAGAAAAGATGGCAGGAATAGAAAGAGGAAGTATCAGAGCAACTGTTCTAATCGAAACACTTCCTGCTGTGTTCCAAATGAATGAAATCCTATACGAGCTAAGGGACCACAGTGTTGGCTTGAACTGTGGAAGATGGGATTACATCTTCAGCTATGTTAAGACATTCCAAGCTCACCCTGATCGTCTCTTGCCAGACAGAGTTCTGGTTGGCATGACACAACACTTCATGAGAAGTTACTCTGATCTCCTTATCTGGACATGTCATAGGCGTGGTGTGCATGCCATGGGTGGCATGGTATGGATTTCTGTTTGATCTTGAAAACTTTAACAGAAAGCATGGTTTTAAATTGCGGTCTGCAATCGCAATTGTGGCTGTAACTACATCCCGCAATTGCTGCAATAGCCCATCCACAATCCTCAATTTAAAACCTTGCTAGAAACTGTCTTTTTCCTGTTTGAAACAGGAAGAACTAAATGACACTCTTGATTAAAACAGGCAGCTCAAATTCCAATTAGAGATGATCCAGAGGCAAATGAAGCAGCACTGGAACTTGTAAGAATGGACAAGCTGAGAGAGGTGAGAGCAGGGCATGATGGAACTTGGGCAGCACACCCAGGACTTATCCAAGCTTGCATGGAAGTCTTCACAAACAACATGGGAAATGCCCCCAACCAAATCCAATCCATGAAGCGAGAAGATGCTGCCAATATAACAGAAGAGGACCTCCTGCAGAGGCCAAGAGGAGTGCGAACTCTGGAGGGTCTCCGCCTAAACACCCGAGTTGGTATCCGATACGTAGCAGCCTGGCTTACTGGATCAGGTTCTGTTCCTCTTTATAACCTCATGGAAGATGCTGCAACTGCTGAGATCAGCAGAGTCCAGAACTGGCAATGGCTTAAATATGGAGTCGAACTGGACGGAGATGGGCTTGGTGTGAAGGTGAATCCTGAACTCTTTGGGAGAGTGGTGGAGGAAGAGATGGCTAGAATTGAGAGAGAGGTTGGCAAGGAAAAGTTTAAGAAGGGAATGTACAAGGAAGCTTGCAAGATCTTCACCAGGCAATGCACAGCACGGACATTAGATGATTTTCTGACCCTTGATGCTTATAATAACATTGTCATGCATTTCCCAAGAGGGGTCTCTAGGCTTTGAATTAGTTTTGTTGTTGTGTTGTTGAAATTTCAATAATCATCCCTTCTTCTTCAAAATACTTCTTCTGGTGTAGCATTGTCTCAGAAGAAGGGATCAGTGACTGAGACCCCATGACTACGCCTGCTTCTTGTATGCATGTTTCAACCCAAGTTCAAACTTTGTGTATGTCTACCAAGTGTTTACTCATATGACTATATGAATAAAGGAGCAGGTTTCATATATGACTTCAACGACAGATTTACCTGCTTCTTCTGATTGTTGACGCATTTCATCAAACACCTGAGCTCCGTTATTTCGTGGATGAGTAAAATTTTCAACAAAATCGTGTTTACATTATAACATAGCACTTTCCGAAATTCATGTCACCCAACGCCTCCAGTCATAGATACGACGGACTTGGAAACAGATTTGGCAATGTAAATAAAACAATCAAATTAGATGCAGGAACTAGAGTTACAACATGAAGAAGCATTCAAGAATTGAAGAAGTGGATCACTCGATTGTATCAAAAGGATAATGGTAACGTTGTGGAATGCAGAAATGTTGATCAAAGAGTTCTAGAGGTAGGAAATTGAGAAAATTCCTATGGAGGGCATTACACGATTCCTATAAGTTGTAGTAAAATCGAGTTACCTGTGTTTAAAGGTGATAATATTAGAATTTGGATGTTTAAAGGTGAATAATTTTTCATATTGGATCAGACTCCTCAGAGTTGAAAGTGGGGTTAGCTACAATGTTTTTAGAAGGCTAAGCCTTAGCCTAGCATGAGTTGTATATCTAGAACAAGTTAACTCGAGAGTCTCTTAGTTGAGGCGAGTATCTGCTAGTATAGGAGTAGAGATTTAAGGAGTTAGCCTTCCAAGATCCGAAGTGAGAGTTGGAAGGAGTTATATCAAAAAGGATTTGTGAAGGAGTACTGTGCAGAGTTTGATTTACGATTGCATAAGCTGGTAATATCGAATCCTTATGTAGTTAGCCTATTCTTGAAAGGATTGAAATTTAACCCTACGTTTGCTTGCTGTCTTCGTGGGTGGGGACGGAAGACGGGGACAGAAAAATTCTGTCCCCAACGTGTTTGCTTGCTGTCTCCACCAATTTCTG
>JAOTAY010000007.1:26024221-26034406 GCA_025629805.1 Erythroxylum baracoense | reverse complement strand
TTTATTCTGAGTGGGTATGCTTTTATGGTGGAGCATGATGCTGTGAAGCATGATAATTCTCTACATTGAGAGTTATGATATTTTCATGAGATTTTTATTAAGGTGGAGTGTGGTTGTGGGATCATACAAAGTCGCTAAGGTGGAGATTGTTAGATTTGGCTCCTTAATTTGTTCCACATTAGTTGGGAAGCACATTTGAGACAAGACTCTTGCCTATATAAGGAGGGTGCTATCTCCTTAGTTAGGTTAATCAATACAAAGTCAAAGCTTTGTATAACAAATTTGGACTCTAGTTAAATTCCTCTTTTGAGATGAGAGTTGGAGAATTTGTTTTAGGTATTTCTTTGTGGGTGTATAGGGGTATTAGGTGAGAGGAAATTTTGTGTGATTGTAAGAATTTTTAACATAATAGATTTTTTTCTCGGTGCCTGTAATTTTTTCTCCGGTTTGAGAATTTGTATGTAAATTCTCTTATGTTATTATTATTTCTCAATTTTTTGATATTTTTATCTATTAAATATCCTTAAACGTGAGTTTGGGAGATCTAAAATTTTCAATAGAAACAACACCAATGACAATGTTCTTCAATGAGTTCTACACATGAAACAAGATTTTCTTTTCTTAAATATCCTGTTTTCCGTGTCTCTTGCAATCTCATCTATCTAATTTTGATTTATTTATTGTAATAAATGAATCAAATTGTTTTTGAAACAGGATGAACAGACTTTGGGAACAGAAAATATGTCCCGTACGCATAAAATAGATGAAATGAATGGACCGAAGACTCTTCTGTCAGCAAGTGAAAATTCATCTGAACCATGATCTTGGTCGCTTCAAGCCAGATTCCCATCTCCATTGTCCTTGTAGAATTCTAAATCCTGCAAAGATCAGGCTGGACCAACTTGAAAGTTAGGAAAGTGTCAGGTGTCCCTGCGCTTCTGCCAACTGGACGGATGCTAGAAATTCGTGAGATTCATGTATAAGTTTTAACTACGAAACACCAATGATTATCAAACGTCGGGTTAAAAATAATAGAAACAGATGGTCAGTTATCCTAATGTTGATGTTTTTTCGTCGTATATTTTGCAAAAGCGACCCATAACCAGAACAATTATACTCGTCTTTAAGATTATCAGATAAAGTTTGGTTCTTTCTCTCAGAGTTCCAATGCAAGGTGCAAATGCATTGCGGCGTTTGCAGTCACATCAGGGAATTTACCTTTTTAGCTTGATGATCAGATTCAAAATCAAGTTCAAGTTATGTCGAAAAGAATCTTAATTTGAGTTAATTTTTTAGTACACACACACTTATCCTTAATTATGTAAATTATTTAATTGTTGTGATCGTAATTGAAAATTTTTAATTTTTAATATTAAATATTTTAATAAATTTATTTGAATTGAATGGGAACTAAATACTAATATTTTAAAAACCAAATCGAAAGTTAACTCAAAAAGATAAATTAAAAATTTAAAATATGATTAAAAGTGATTGTCAAGATTTTAAATAAAAATTAATTTTAATTTATAAGAATTTATTAATTAATAAAAATTAATTAATTAATAGATTGATATCATAAAATAAGTAGCCAATTAAGTGAACCGTAGTGAATAGATCTCCTGTTTTACTTTCGACCTTCTAATTATGTTCTAACTCATCTCATCCATGAGATAAGTTGAAGTAGGATCGGAACAAATGAAACAGGTGAAATGAAATTAAAGGGTGATTTCATTCGGTGATCCGTGACCCCTTCAGTCATATTAAGCTTTTATAGGGCTCAAAATCCGAGGAACAAGAATATGGAAAGCCGTGTCAAACCATAAGGCAATAGCTTTCTACACAATTGAAGGGCTACGACGCGTATCGCCCTATTTCTGCTATACGTACGTAGTGTATAGCAACGAAGAAAAGTTGCATTATCGTAAGTGGTACGAGATATGCATGAGGTAGGTATTGTCACTTTCCAACGAGACGCCATTTCGATTAAGATAACTCGCCTGTTAGGTATTGTTAGAACTCCAGCTCATCAGAATTCTCATTCGCACGAGTAAAGTTTTACTATCAGGAAGATTTCAATGGTGGTTTTTATTTTTTTCCGTGACAGACATTAGAAGGAAGAAACAAAGACGCCTGGAACAGTTATGTCTGATGTAAAAGCTGAAGTGTTCATACTGGAAGTAAGCAATTTCCTATCAGTGTCTATGAATTAACGAAACAATATCAGATGGAGAATTGAAGTCCCGTAACTTTCCAGATCAAACATGTTTGCTGCAAAGTCGAGGAAGAACTCGATCACGACATACGTACTCTGGCGTTCGATTCTCTTGTCAGTGTGTCGCTTCGACAGGATCGAACCTAAGCAATAAGAGCAAATTATTGATGGAAACAGGACACGGGTGTGCATGTGGTTCTGCATGCATGTGTCCCTGGATTATGATCTAACCATCCGACGGAGACCACTCACGCACCATCATTATTTCTACTTTATACAAATTTGTCACGTCTAACAATGATCACCCATGTCTAATTGTCCTTTTTCTCCATTCCTTTATCTTATGTTTTTAATAAAATTTGATTAAAATCATTTTTTAAATTACATTCAGTTGTACCAATTATTAAGAAGTCATTAAATTTTAATTTTTAATTAAAAGTGTTATTAATATTATTTGAAAATATTAGATAATAATAAAAACTTATTAAATCCTGATTCCAATAACAAAATTTGAATATTTTATAATTCTTTTTTAGTTATATTATTTTTGGTATTTTTAATTTGTTCTTGGATTATTTTTTTGTCAAATTTCTTCCTAAATTTGGGTGGGCTTGTTTGGATGTAATTAAATAACTTAACTGGTTTAGTCGGATCAAACTTAAATATTTTGAATCGTACAAATTTTTTATTTAGTTTTTAATATTCTAGTTCGATTTACTAGAATAACTCTTTTTGTTAAAAACCGATCAATTTATTAATTAATCAGTCAATTTTTGTAAATTAATATATTCTAATAACTAAAAATAAATCAATAATTTTTATTTAACAATCTTTTTATTAAAATTAAAATTTTTGAATAGATTAAAAAAACTCTTTTTATCATATTTCAAATTTTTTATTTTTATTTAATCTTTACCTTATTTTATAATAATTTAATACCAATTGAATATTTCAAATTTTAAAATTTTTACCTTATCTATTTAACTTCTGATCCCAATTTTAAAATATTGCTAAGATACTAGAATATAAACATCACTCTTTATCTCTCATGTATTATAAGATTCGATATCAGATCTCCTGTTTCAGTTATGGTGATCCTATCATGTTCCATTAAATCTTATCCATACGTTTACATGGACCCACAAAGAATTTGAGGGATGAGATTCATATTGAAACACATGTTAAATAAATTAAAGTGAGGACCCCAACAGGCCTATCTTTACACCAATCTTTAACAACTTATCACTACTCTTAGCAATAATTGGCTCGTTGGTTCTAGTTCGGCCACCAGCTCTTTCAGCCCTTCAAATATTATATATTGCAAGTTGAAAAACCAATAAAAGTGTTTGGTTTCTTTACATTATTTATTTAGAAATCATAATTTATAAAATGTAAAAAAATTAAAATTTTTATAAATGTAGAAAAGAGTTAAAGATATAAAATTATTCTATAATTTACAATGATTAAAAAACTCAATTGGTTCGACCGGTTCAATCGTAAAAGTTTTAAATTGTCCAATTTTTCAGGTTAATCTTTAATATTTCGATTCGATTTACTTTAATAACTCTTGTTGTTAAAAATTAATCAATTTATTAATTAATCAGTCAATTTTTGTAAATTGATAATTTCTTATAAACCAAAATAAATCCATTAATTTTCATCTTGCAATTGAACTTCAAATTCTTTGATCGTTTTAATCATATTTCAATTTCTTTAATTTTATTCAATCGATAGTCTAATACCGATTGAATGTTTTAAACCTTAAATCTCTTATCTTATCTATTTAATTTTTGGTTTGATTTTTAAAACATTGACAATTTAACATTTTTAAAACTCTTCAAATTTTAAATTATATAAAAATTATACTCTTATTTTTATAAAATGTTTTACATGAAATTTTCATTAAAATAATTAACAAATAATTAATTAGAAGGCATATAATCAATAAGAAATTGATGACCTGATTGAGTAATTTTTAAAAACTATTTCAATAAGTACAATTTTTCACTCAATACCTAATCATTTTTTTAAATAACAAGATGAATCATACATCAATAATTTTTTATTAATTCATGTGTGATCTTATATTTTATCATTAATTATTTTAATAGAAATTTTATTTAAAAATTTTATAAAATTTCAAATTTATAATTTTTAATAACTTAAAACTATTTGATATTTTTTAGAAAGCTATTAACTTATAACCTTCCCCACTTTGCGAGATTAAGAGAAAGTCATTAATTATATATAACTTTTCTTTTATATTTTACAAAGATTATTTTTATATCTCGAACTTGGTCGTAACTTGAAATTGTAATCTCTCGGTGACTAAGTCCATGTTAGCAAAAGAGACAAAAACATATTAAATCTTCCTACCTCGAGATGACGTCGGAAGAGTATAGACTTGGGATATCATTGTCAACGTCCACCGTCCACGTGGAGCAATCTTCCCCTACGAATCGTGGAAAGAGTAGACCCTTCAATGCTTTTAATTTTCTTCATTCCTATCCAATCCCCATTGGTCCACGTCTCCCTCATTCTCGAGCTATATCAATTAGCTCGACAAAATTGCTCCCTAAATACTATACACTGCACCATACCCCATACCTACGTACGTAAGTGCCTACCTTTTGGAGTTAGACTCGACACCTATCGTCTCCTCATTGGCTGACCCAGTAGACCCCACCAACTTACTGGGCCCACTAGACCCGCCACCGCCACGTAGCCCATCGTTCCTACGCGTGTCAGCCATCAACCTATAGTTCTTATAAGTACCATTCCCGTACCTCATCGTTGTAGCCTTCAAAACTCAAGAAAGGACACGCAGAGATGGTAAAGAGCGATAGTTTCGTTCTTGTAGAGGTGTAGAGAGAGAAAGCTTGGGAGGGATCAGATGGATGGTCGAGGGGGTTGCTGTATATCTAGGTATGGTGGTGACGGTGGTGGTGATACGTACAACATGTCGAAAGTTGACCGGATAATGCTGAGATTTCGTCCCATCGCCCCCAAACCGGCGAACACCAGCTCGACAGCGTCGGTTGCTTCGCCATCGGAGGGGAGCGAGTTCGGTTCCAAGTCGTGCAGAGGTAAGAGAAGGTTCAGAACCACGAATGTTAGTAAGAGTAAGAAGTCATGCACCAGAAAACGGAAGGTTTCGAGTGGAGAGAAGGTAGATGAAGTGGTGACTCTGCCTCTTCTTCCGGAGAGTTCTGATTGGAAACGTGAGAAAGGATATCCGGCGAAGCAGAACGTGCCGACGTGGCTGAGTTTTGGAGGCGGTGAGGAGGATGTTGATCATGATGTTAAGATGTTGTTATATGAATTATCGGCAGATCGGACGGTGGTTATGCCTCACGTGAGTAAAGTTGTGGGCTCGTGCTTGACAGTGGAATGCGTGACGGACACATGGGTGGACGAGGATGGATTAGGGCATACGGACGAAGAGAAGAGGAGGAATCTGGAGAGGGACACGTGTCCAGGGTTGATATCCGATTGGTTTGGGAGGGTTACGTGGACCAACAAGCCGTATAGGAAAATGGTGAGTCACAGCACTACTGCCGCCGACGATGAAGACGACGACGGTGGAGTAGACGGAGTACAGGTGATGTCGTGGCTAGTGATGAAGGAGAGACTACTTCCAGCGGCGATGACCCTTGCCGACCAACGTGCGTTCACTTGTCGGGTTAGGTTGGAGTATCAGAGCACGTGCGTGAATGGTAATGGGAAGGAGATGAGGAGCTCGACCACCGTGCCCTGCGACGTTTGGAGAATGGACGGCGGCGGTTATGCGTGGCGGCTCGACGTCAAAGCCGCCCTGTGCTTGGGCCGGTAAAAACAAAAAGCATAATCGTAAGAAAATCTTTGTCGTCAACGTATATGCGTAACATTAGCTTAAACTATTGAGTAACTACGAGGTTTCTTACGACATACTGTCGGATATCTTCAAGATAACCTCAAAATTGTGAATTCTTCTAAAACCTGCGCTGTTCATCCACCGTTTATCTGTACTGTCTTGTATCAACATCCAATCGCTTGGATATGAACTATTGTTGCACCATAAATTATGGATTTGAACACTCGCAATCGAAATTTAAAGGGAAGTTGATTCGTATAATCGAAATAAGAATGAATAGAGAGTAGGAGGGGGAGGAATGATTATTATTAGTTCTTAAAAATATTAAGAAATAAAAATTATTATAAAATATTAAAAATAAAATTTTATTATATTTTAATTAATTAATTATAATATTTAATTAGTTAATTAATAAATGAATTATATTTTAATTAATTATATTACAATTAATTTAATAAATAAATA
The DNA here is from genome assembly GCA_025629805.1 of Erythroxylum baracoense. NCBI lineage: Eukaryota > Viridiplantae > Streptophyta > Magnoliopsida > Malpighiales > Erythroxylaceae > Erythroxylum > Erythroxylum baracoense. Next base: position 26,027,876 of record JAOTAY010000007.1, on the reverse strand, counting down.
ATAATATTTTAATTAATTATATTGTAATTAATTAATTTTAATTAATTATAATAATTTAATTAATAAATGAATTATATTTAATTAATTATATTTATTTAATTAATTAATTATAATATTTCAATTAATAAATAATTATATTTTAATTAAGTAATTATATTTTATTTAATAAATAATAATAATTTAATTAATTATAATTAATTAATTACTTATAATATTTTTAATTTTTAATTGATAAATAAATTATATTTTAGTTAATTATATTGTAATTAATTTATTTTAATTAATATAATTAATTATATTTATTACAATATTTAATTAATTATATTTTAATTAATTGTAATATAATGTAATATAATTATATTATTTTAATTAATTGTATTTAATTAATTAATATTAAAAATATTTTTTTTAAAAGAATCTTTAGATCTATTTTTATTCTTTACTTATTAATTCCTTCGTAAACTCATCAACCAAACAGCTTTAAAGCTATGATATGTCGGGTTCGGTTTTTAATGTATGTTAGGTACTGACGACATGCGTTAGGTACTGATGACATGCGTTGCATTATCCCGAATCAAGGAATGTTTGATTACCCTCCACCTGACTCTTTAGTCTTTAGTCCTGAGCTTTATATTAATTATTATTTTTTAATTTACTATAAATTAAATAATATTTTATTTAATTATTTAATAAATATAATTAAATTATATATTTAATTTATTAAAATATAATTTAATTAATAATTATTAATAAATATAATCAAATTAATTTTTTTTTAAAATATATAAATTCTAAATAAAACTGGTTTAATAATTACAATATATTTAAAAATTATTTATTTCATAAAATAAAATGATTTTTATTAAAATTTATTAATAAATATTATATAAGAGATTAAAATAAAACTATTATTTTTAAATTTTATTTAATATATAATTATTATGGGTAATAAATTACATTAAAATTAACAATTAAATAAATAAATATTTTTTGAAAAAAGTTAAAATTTAAAAATTAAATGGCCGATACATAAAACATATAAATTTGGTGTAAAATCTTTGTTTTATTTTCAGTATATTATATAGTTTTTCTGAATCAATCACAGATATATTACGAATAAATACTTTAGAGGAGTGTAACCAGGGGACCCTTTGTCTTATTAACTGGGCTCTATTTGGGCCCAAATCAATGATACTGGGCTGGAGTGTACTAGAAAAATGTAAAATTTATAGTTTTAGAGAATGGATATAAATTAATTATGATATCACTTTAAACAAAAAAATAATCCGACAAATTTATCTTACTTTCGTTTTAAAATTACTTTCATATCTTATAAATAATAATTATTTTATATCAGAAAGAAATAAAGTTAAAAAGAGGTATATAAAAAATATGGTTCATAATTCATTAAATTTAACTTTTACATTGAGACAAAGAGTACATATGAAGGTATATAAATTTATTTAGATTTATTCAATTTTTTCTTAAACTCCTTCAAAATCTTTGATTAATGTTAAAAATAATTGGAAATTGTGAATTTTAATTTGATAAATAATAATTTATTAAATGATTTGAATAATTTCATTTTAATTATGTATTAAGATGTAAATTAATTTATTTACGAAAGAAATATGCTAGTATAATCGGAGGCATCTCGAATTAAAAAGAGATATGAAGATATGATATCTCCATTTATCCTATTAAATAATTAAAAAACTCAACCATTTCGATCAGTTTAACTGTAAAAGCCTTAAACTGTATAATTTTTAAGTTGAATTTATTTTAATAACTTTTATTGTTAAAAACATATCAGTTTATTAATTTATCGGTCAATTTTTGTAAATTAATAAGTTCTTATAAATCAAAATGAATCAATTAATTTTTATTTAATAATCTCTGTTTAATTAAGCTTTAAATTATTTGATGGATATGAACAATCTCTTTTAATTATATTTTAAATTATTTAATTTTATTCAATTTTTAGTTGGTTTTATGACAATTTGATATTAATTGAACTTTTTAAACGTTAAATTTCTTGTCTTATTGATTTAACATCCGATCTGGTTTTTTGAATGTTGCTAATTTCTCTAAAAACCGAACCCTTCATGCCAACCACTGTTTAGAATTTTGTACTGTACCGGCTAGAGCATACCGTACTGGCCAAAAAACGGTACAAAATTATGTTTAAAAATAACCGTCTTAAATACAGGTTAATACTGACCGATTTTGCTTGATATTGGCCGGTATTTAAAATATCGGCCAATACCTTGAATTTTAAAAAATAGAAGGATTTTTTTGCAAAATTTTTAAAAATTTTAAAAAATCCTTCCCTCTCACGTCCCCCTTCCCTCCCTATTCAAACATTTTTTTAATTAACTATTTATTTCAATTTTTATTGATATTTTTTCATTTTAATTTTTAAAATAAAATAAATATTTTTATTACTCATAATAATTATACATTAAATAACTTTAAAATAAATTATTTTAAATTAAATTTATTTTAATCTTTTGTATAATATTTATTAATAAAGTATTAATAAAAATTATTTTATTTTTAAAATAAATAATTTAAATTTTATTATTTATAAACTAACATTTATTTTTAAATATATTTTAATTATTAAATCAAAATTTACTTAAAATTTATATATTTTAAAAAATAAAATAATTAATTTTACAAATTTAATTTAAATTAAGTTATTTACAATTTTATTAATAATTAATTTTAATTAATTAATTGTATAATATTAAATTAAAATTGTTTAAATTCTTATTAATAATTAATGTATTAAATAATACATTTGATTAATAGTAAATTAAATAATTTTTTTTAGGTTTCATTTCTATTTGATTGTTTTCTTATCATGAATTCTTATTGTAAATTGTAATAATTAGAAAGTTAAGAATGTTTTTTGTTCTTTTTATTTGATGTTTTAATGTAATTATTATTTATCATATGATAAAATTGTAATATTTCAAATACTTTGTATTTTTCTTAATTTTATACTTGTATGATAATAATTGTCTTTTTCATATTAATTGTGGTTATTATTTATATGTGAAATATTTGAAAATTATTGCTATTTTATATTAATTGTGATTATTATTTATTATTATGATTTTTGAAAACATGGTTGATGTAAGCTTATAAATTATACAGTATAATTGTACAATATGACAATGGACTATTTTGCAATTTCTAAACAAATTTAGGAACTATTTTATAAATTTTAAAAATTACTTGAAACAATACCGGTCAACTACAGTACTGTATCAAAATCCAATCCGATACCAAGTTCGGTACACTGTTCGCAACAATGATGCCAACATTTATTTTTCTTTTCGAAATTTTAAGTATATTCGAATAATATATATTGACTTCTTCTAAGGCCATCTCCAACCCGTTCTTTTAAAATAGAGTAAAGTTTCTTTTATTTTAGAGATGTTACAGTAGTTTTTACTCTAATCACATCTCTATTTTTCAAACTAAAAAGAAATATTCTCAACATATTTTTTACCTTTTATTAATGATTATTAAAATTACTTTATAAAATTAACTCAACTTTTCTTTTTCGCGTATATTTTTATTCACAATATTATTATTGTTATATTTTTATGTTAATAAATAATAAATAATAAAATTTCAATTAAAC